>WSYH01000263.1:34715-47813 GCA_036426205.1 Ascaphus truei
TGAAAAGTCGATATACCGACCCTCTCTCTCCCGATCTCCTCCTCTCCCCCCTCTGCCTGGCTACTGACCATCGCTCCCCCCTGTTCTAACTGACCTCCTCTCTCCCCCTCTCTCTCTCTCCCCCTTACTCGGCTACTGCACCTCTCTCCCCCCATCCTCCCCGCTCTGCCCGACTCCGCTGGCGTACTGACTCTCTCCCCCTCCCCGCTGGCTACTGACCTCGTCTTCTCCCCCCCCCCGATGGCATACTGCTCTCCTTCCTCTCCCCCCCGCATCGTCCTCACTGCCCCGCTCTTCTCGCCCCCCCCTCTGGCTACTGACCGCTTTCTCCTACCCTCCCCCCCCGCTGTCTACTGACCTCGTCTCCCTCTTCCCCCACCTTTCATCCCTTGACCCTCACTCTCTCCTCCGATCCGATCTCCCCCCCCCTCCTGAGCGGCGTCACCGGAGTAGATAATATCGTATCCCATTGCGGTGCGAAGGGGGACATGCTACAGCCAAAGGGGTTGAGGAACCTGATGTGGTGAGTCTGTATGTAACGCAGAAGAGTCTGTTGCTGTCCAAGTCCCAATTTGGACTGTTTTCTAATAAAAGTTAAGACAGTTTCGGGCTCCCTTTTTCTTTCTTGCTCAGGACGAACGTGCCCGCGATTCCACGCCTCACGATCCCGTGCCCGAGGTTCAGCCCGCACCCCGCGCCCTCTCCTGCTTCCATCACTCGTATCCCTGCCCGGGTTTATGCATCCCCCCATCCCTTGCCTGAGTTTCCCAAGCACCGAGCCTCCCAGGTTCCCAGCACACGAGCCCTGCCGAGGATCCAGCACCGACTCTGCCCGAGGATTCCAGCAAACCGCGCCCTGCCCGTGTTCCAGCAAAATCAAACCCTAGCCCTTCCGAGGTTTCCAGCACCTTCGAAAAAAAAACTCACCTGCCCCGAGGTCTCCGCACACTTCCAGCACTCGATCCCTGCCCGAGGTTCCAGCACCCGATCCCTGCCTGAGGTTCCAGCACCCGAGCCCTGCCCGAGGTTCCAGCACCCGATCCCTGCCCGAGGTTCCAGCACCCGAGCCCTGCCCGAGGTTCCAGCACCCGAGCCCTGCCCGAGGTTCCAGCACCCGAGCCCTGCCTGAGGATCCAGCACCCGAGCCCTGCCCGAGGATCCAGTACCCGAGCCCTGCCCGAGGTTCCAGTACCCTGAGATACAGTGAACTGCTGAGCATCGTCTGCACACACAAGCAATCTCACTGTAGGAGATAGTGAAACACTTTGGTGTGGCCCCTTTTCTATTGGCCGGGAGTAGAGGTGCAACATAGAAATGATTTACTGTACAAACCCACAGCTCTTGAGATTGGCTCCAAGCACTGGGACAGATACAATAGCTGTATTCAAAGTCCCAGGCCAGGAGGCACCAAAACATGGGCGTCTGATCTAAGGGTGAACAGGGGCAGTTCCACAAAACCCCCATTTGCTCCACACCTCTCCTCTTCCCCCCACCCCTCAGAATATTAACTAATTTCCTTTTGGTCCATCTTGTTCTTCATAACAATTAAATAATTGTACTCCAATTACTGTATGAATCAATATTAGTACTCTTATTGAGTTACACTACACATCTCTTAGAGCATCCAACACAGGCAGTACGTGTCCATTTGTATTTGCTTGCTCTATGGCAAGGTGAAGTTGATCTTGCCCCCAACCCTCACAGATCTGACTTGCTCAAATCGTTTGAAACCTTAGGAGCACTAATGCAGATCCTCAAACATTTTCTGGGTAAAAAATAGATACAGTACCACTGTTGTTCCTCTGCTTGAACTAGATGGTGGTACCTCCAAGAAGTCCTATAACCTATGCAGCATACCACACACAACAACTCTCTGTGTAATAGATACAGCTGGGCTTACAGGAGCCAGACACATGAAGTGTACCTGCTAAGAAGGTACAGTTAGAGGGTATGCTACGGATGTGCTCTAAACATCACATCTCTTGGGACCTTTATGAGGTTTACGGAAACGTTGTGTGTTTTCTATTTTCTAGGAGGAGATTGTGTCCAGTGCTTCGTCGGAGTGTTGAACAGAGTTGAAACGGAAGTGGAGATGGTTCCACTTCGGTTCGTGTTGCTGGGGGTCTGGTCACGACCACATGATCGTTACCCAAATCGGTTACTGATCCAGAAAAACAGGTGTTTTTGTCAGGACCACATCAATCCAACACCATAAGAGTTGTGGCCACCTGTGTAGCCCAGAATGTAAAAAAATTAACACTGAGGCGCATGCGCGATGGCAGAGAGTATGGATGCATGATTCCAGGGGCAGGAAGCTGCCTGTAAGGGTGGCCTGTATCATCCCTCCTAATGATTTGCTCGTGGACAGGAAGCTGCCTGTAAGGGTGGCCTGTATCATCCCTCCTAATGATTCGCTCATGGGCAGGAAGTTGTCTGGCGGCCATATTAGAAAACAACCAAATGCCATCTTCTATACCAGACGTCCGTGTGCAGGGCTTGCGCTGATACTTAAGAAAAGAACAAGGAAGCAAACAGGGAATCCCATCCCTTTTCCACTGCCAGAGAGGGCTGGAAATCTTTGCCTTGTGTTGCAGTGTATTATTACCCTCTGGCAGCAAGGGGGTTAACGCAGTGGTTACCAATCATTGCAAACTGGATCCCCCATTCTCTTCTCTGTGCACAAAGCAATATCAGCAAGTTCTGGGGGTTGGCTTCCCCCAAAGTATAAAGATTCCTATACATAGTGGCATATATCTCTGAGCCTCCCTTGTAAGACTTCTCCTCCCTCCATGCTGGGAAAGACGGGGTTAACCTCTTGAACACTACCGAGTCCCGCAGAACGGTGCTGTGTCACACTGCCGGTCTCTCCCGCACCATGAAAGGATTAAACGTGCATTTCCTGACTCAGGCCAGGCGTGGATCACATTTCTCGCCTCCACCAGCTCTTGGCTGTGAATAAAGATGCTGCTCATTGTTCTTCTCCCTTAATTCTTCCTGATACTTTGCTCTTTCCACCCACTCAGCTGCTTCCCGGGCTTGGCAGCCAACCAAGCTGGCATCCCCTTTCCTTGTCTAGGGTTAGGGTCTTAAAAGCTTACACACTTTTAATACTCAGAGTATTTCAGGGGACGGCCATATGGATAGAAATCCGTGGAATTAGCGATAATTGCACCCCCTGAAGCTTTGTTTCCCTGGGCACTGGGAGAAATACACAGTCAGTGGTATAATCCTATTGGAAAGACCCCAGATCCAATTTTACAAGTGTGTAGAGGACGTCCCCTGGATGGAAAGGAAGTACAAATGTATTTTAAGAGGGAGGGATTGTAACAGCGATACCCATGGAAATGGCGTGGTCCGTATTCAGCTGCAAAGTATCTTCAGAATCACGAGAACAGCCCCTGTGCCGCGGCCACTTACCTGTGGGGGTTGAGAATGGTTTTTAAGCAACAACACGCTTTATTCAACATAAAAAAATAAATGTCTATTTTCTTTTTAAAAGTCTTTTTTTTTTTTGCTGCTGTTTTTAGCAATCTCATTTTTTTCCAATGGGAGGAGGGTGGGGGAGGGGCGGGGCAGGACCGCGCTGGGAGGGGAGAGGGGGACGAAGACCAAGGGCAAGCAGGGCGGGGGGAGAAGGACACGTAGCGACAGCGGGGGGCGGGGGTCCGTCCGAGGGGGGGGAGGAAGGGGTGATAGGGGGAGGTGGGGTGAGGGGGCAGGAGGGGGAGGGGGCGGCGTGGGGAGGGGGGAGGGGGGGTGGGAGGGTGGACGGAGCGTGGCGGGGGGGGGGGCAGGGACGCTGACCGAGCGTGAGGAGGTGGGAGGGGGGGAGGGGGGGGGGAGGGAGGTGGGGAGGGTGGGGGGGGGGGCGGAGTGGAGAGGATGGAGGGGGTGGGAGGGGGGGGGAGGGGAGGATGGGCAGGGGGGGTGGGAGGAGGTGGGAGAGAGAAGACTTCCTAACATAATAGTATAAATTAGGGAAAGATGACTGTGCCGAAAACGGAACATACCTGAGGTACCATGGGAGATATGCTAATGTCTATGCCAAGTATATTTAAATGAGTCACGCCTCCTACAATACACCCTGAGTAGCAACCAATCTGTGGAAGGGCCCTTGTGATGAAGACTGTACCATTGTCAGGCACACCAGGTTTGGAACCCAGTTCCCTGCCATTCTTGGCAGCTGCTCTAGCATAGAACTAACGCTCGCAGACCCCGCCTCGCGATTTAACCTTCTGCACTTTTCAGAGTTACTAGAATCCAACGAGTTTACCAAAAATATGCGAGTTTGGTCATTCTGCCCGGATTTGCCCAGCCGATGTGAAACCGCCTCTACAAAAGCCTTTGAGACATGGATTGGACATGTGAGAAGGGCTTACAGCATAGCAAAGCGTGCCAAGCCGCTCCTGATGAGCACCTTTGTGTACAGAGGAGTTAATACTCACAATGACGGACTATATATCACCTGACCGCAGACGTGGCTTCTTATCTACATATAAAGAGCACAGCCACCTGGGATATTTTGACGCTTATCTCACAGAGGTTGTTTGATGCCCTGACATTAAACTGTGCCCCCTTCCTGCTTTCCATAGTAACTAAATGCTTAGACATACACAATCTTGCAATCTCAAAACCCCATCCAACAGTATTATTCTATATATTGAATTAGTGCTACGGGGAAAGTGACCTCAAATACAGTATATAACATAACCCCCAATGCACGTCCAATGTGGAAACGTATTTTATTATTTTCTATATGTTTTTTCATCTCATAAGTTTGGGTTATTTTGTTCAATCTTTTGGCCAAAATATGTTAAGCCCAAAGGATTTGGAGAGTCTTATTGTGACGGTAGGGGGGAGTCAGTCTTCATAATAAAGGTAAAGCCTGACTGGTTACCCCTGAAAACCGTGGGTCACTGGTAGCTAAGAAGCACCATAAGCCGGTGACACTGTGTGTATTATAACTTTTACTGTTGTTCAATAAACCTGGGAAATCGGGAGGGGGGTTTTAAGGGGGATATTTGGGTGGAAATGTGTTCAGGACATGTGTACATGGTCGGGGGGCAAAGATACCGGTTGTCCCTCCATTTTACCTGCAGACCGCGTGTGTACGCGTATGCATGTTGTCCCCGTAATATCTTCCCATCAAAATATTGTATTTTCCACCCGCCATGCTTAGTTTAAGAGTTGTATTCCCGAGCCCAGGTTAGAGGAAAAAGTTGTGTTTTAAAATGTGTATCCATCTCTATACAGACATTCCTGGTATTCCGATAAGTAGCCAGGATGTCTGCATAGAAATGAGGGATCAAAGAGGAGAAGGGAAGTTGAGAGGTGTCGGAACGTTTGATGAGGTGGGAAGGGCGGCGTACCGGGTCTGGGGACAATGGCTTCCAGCGGGGGAGACTCTTTGTTCTCCTAGACTCGTGGAGCCCACACAGCGAGAGGTATAGGGCTGGCAAGGGGAAGCCGTTGCTGGTAGGCACGATTCCCATTGGCTCTGTGTAAAGTCTTTATGATGCGATACGAGACAATTAATACCTGCTAAGAATTTATCTCACAGAAAGAAATAGTCAGCGTTCCCACTAGCTGAGACGGCACTTTTTTTTAAGGGAAAGAATTTTGTTTTTTAGAGCTCACATTCCTTCTAGTACTCATTGTACCAGAGCCAAAGAATTGGGGTGTACCATATGCTGTCGGGGGTCTGATTATGTGGTAGATTCCGTGGTATGAAGAGATTCAATAGTAGGAAAGTGGCGGGCACTCAAGAAGTTGAAGAAAAGGTTTCTTTATTGAATTTGCATTTTCCTCCTACTCGTTTTGCTCCTAGCTGGGAGCGAAATGCGTAGGAGAAAAATGTAAACTCAATAAAGAAACCTTTTTCTCGACTTCTTGAGTGCCCGCCACCTTCATACTGTTGCTTCTTTTTACGGGCCAATTCTCCATAGGACAAAACAAAATTAAGAATAGTATTTAATAGATTAACTGTAGCTGGCTGGCTGATACCTTAAAATAAAGTAGGTATTTTGAAATAATATTTTTCTCCTTTAACATTTTTATAGTAAACAAATGCTTAGGAGGGTTTTACTGTCTGTTTTTACTATCTTTTAGTGATAAGACTGTTTGCTAGTCATCACAATTGTTTGCTTTCCTTTGTAGTAATCATAGATTTGGGTGAATATGCATCCTGTGAATATTCTGGGGGATCGTGACTGCAAAAGTGGAACAAAAAACAGCACCAGATTTATTAAAATTGTAATCCCAAATCCTGACACTGGCCTGATCCGCAGAGGGAAACTTCTGCAAGGGGTTGCAGGGTGGCTGCTGGAAGGGGTCTGTGGAGGTCATTGTCCAGGCGCCATGCTGTAGGGTGGTGGATAGGAGGCTCCCATGACAGACACCTCCATGTGCCCATTCCAGCAGGCAGCTCTGCTGGCCCCCTATACAGGACTCTTAATAGCCCCCCTAATCCTCCAGGGCAGCAGTGGGCTCAACTCAGATCCTCTCTTCCAATATAACTGTTTACCATGTATTCCCAACCTAATCTCCACACCCTAACCTCTCTCTCTCTAATTATTCTCTAAATTATTTTCCTTCTCTTCACCTTCCTCTCATGTCTCCTTCCCTCTCTCTCCCTTACCCTGTCTCTCTCTTTCTCCCATTCCCCTCCTCTCTCTAATTCTCCTCCTGACCCCTTCCCCTCCTCTCTCTCCCCCTTTTTCCTGTCTCTCTCTCCCCCTTCCGCTCTCTCTCCCTTTCCCCTCCTTCTCTCTCCTTCCCTCCCCCCTCCTCTCCCCCCTTATAAATAAGCCTGACCGTTTCCACGGCACCTGCAACAGTTACCCAGAAAGCCTCCTCTTATCTAATCACACACTGTGTTGAAGTCAAACAGAAATGTAAATACTGAACACAACTTCAACTCTCACATTATTGCGATTTGAAAATAAATAGGTTTAATACAATATCACAAACTGCAAAACACTTCCATGTAACAATCTCATTGGTAACAAACTGTCCGAAAGTTCAAAAAAACAAAAAACGCACAAAACTCATTATTCTCAAGAAGTCCGTGAGGTATGAGCAGTTATACGGACATCGTGGGTACCGGGGAAAACCGATCAAAAACCTGCTGTGCGGGGGATAATTCTCTCTGCCACCGAGAGGTCAGAGTGCAGCGACAGGTTGTTGTGCTACAGTGTTGTTTGTTACCGTGGTTACCAATTGATTTTCCTTTAAAATATTTAATTTCTCTGAAACGGTGCAAGCAATTTGTCTGAAGGTGTCTGTCATGGGAGCCTCCTATCCACCACCCTACAGTATGCCGCAAGTTGCAAAATAGCACATTTCATGTTTTATATCAAGAATCCGCTCGATGAGACGTGCCATTTCATGTTTTTTATCAAGAATCCGCTCGATGAGACGTGCCGTTTCATGTTTTTTTCTTCTAACGCATCAAAAAACTGAAGATGAATGCCAAGATGGAGGCTGCACCGATTTGGTTGAAACTTCTGGCAGATCTAAGTTAGGACGGCAGAAAGTAACCCTTCAGGTACCATCAGAATCGGTGAAGGCGTTTGTCCTTTGGAGAGAGAACCCGAACAAACAAAACGACAAAAGAAACGCACACCCAAAATGGCCACAAAGTCTAGCTAACGTCTTCGCTTCGCTCATCCAATTATTCACCAAATTTTCTGGAAGTTACATGTGGTTTCATGTTAAACTTCATGTTAAACTTCATCATGATATGAGACACTTTTATAATCCCTAGATAAATAATTTTGTGGTTGGACATTTTGGGTGAGGGCGAAGTTGTAGCACTGGATACAATTACTAAGTTCTTACAAATTTGGGTGGAAATTTCACACATCGTTAATGCTACAGAATGACAGTTGTTGTAGCTGTTTAATACTATGCTCTGTGTAATATATCCATATCTATAAGTCTCAAATAATGTTTGTGTGTGTATGTCGGCTGTACAGCTCATTGGCCTGCGGGCCAGGCAGGGAGGAGCCAGGCAGGGAGGAGAGACACACACGCACACTCTCCTCACACCGTGACCACGTGCGCCTCTGACCAACACACACACACACCCCATCCCCTCCCGGTGCCCGTCACTCTCCCCCGTCAGCCGGACCGCAGCTCAACTTCCACCCCACCCCCCCCTCTCCTGGTGCCCGTCATAATTTGGCATGGTGGGTCCCTTACCTGGAGTCCCGTTGTCCCTGCGCGGTTGATGCCTGCACAGGGGGGGGTGGGGCGATCAACCGTGCACTTGCTGGTTGCGAGCTGCCCCCGTCCTCATCCAAGTGGCGATGCCTGGGGGAGAGTGTGATCATTAGGAGCCGTTGGTGCGGCTGCTGTCGGCGGGCGGTTGATCGACGGATGGGGGGGGCGCGCATTGCCCGTGCAGTGCCGCCTCCATCACAGCAGGTGGTCGGTGGTGGTTTGGCGCCAGGGAGAGTGTGCTCGGCCGGGAGCGCGTGTCTCCCACGCGGCGGTGCTGCCTTCGACCCCAGTGGTCCGGCTACTGTTGGCTGGCGGTGGGGGCTCCGGCCGTAACCGGGGGACGGGTGCGCAGGTTCCCCGCGCGGTGCCGCCTCCAGCACAGCAGGAGGGCTGTGGTGGTGTGTTTGGGGTTGGTGGCGCCGGGGGAGAGTATGCTCGTGCTGGGGCGGGCACGTGTCTCCTGCGCGGTGCCATTTCTCACCCCTGCAAAAATTTGTGAGCCATGAAGTGTGTGAGCGGGGGAGATTGTCCGGCCCAGCCTGCCACTCTTGCCCCCCCGCCAACTTCCCGAACCCACCTCCTGCCCCAGCCAGATGCCAAGGGGATATCAGTGCCAGGAGGGGAACCGTCTGTCGCCAGGAACCACCACCCGGTCAAGGTAAGTCACCCACCGTCTCCCACCCACGCACTGTCACCCAGTTACCCATCCACTGTCACCCAGTCAAAGTCAACCACCCACCCACTCAGTCACCCATCCACCCACACACTCAGTCAACTCAGTCACCCAACGCCGGGTATATCAGCTAGTACAGTGTATAACAAGGAACAAGGTAGATGTGATACAAGGTAGTAACCAATCTAACGGGTAAATAAAAATGCTCAATCTTTGTCACGGGAGACCAGGTTTATCAACACCTTTTATACCGGGATCATTGATTGAGCAAAGCAAGGAGGTAAAATAAATTGTAATTTATTTCAGGAAAAGACATACACACAATGTGACACAATTTACACAGTTAACACACTTACTGGGAACGGGGCTGTTGGAAATTGTCACAAACGACTTCTGTAGGAGCGCATTCCAATGACCGGGAGGTACGCACGAAAGTCCTGGAACTAATTTTGGCGCAATGCCAGCCGCGACCGCTACGTAAAAAAGTGGGACTTCGAAACTTTTCTGACTCAAAATCTCTGAAGCCGTCTCGCGTCTATTCTTCACAGAGCATCTATGAATTTGCCGCTGATGGTTTGGTGCTTGGAATCTGCTGTCCTGATTGGCTGCAAGGTTTCTTATGGGTTTCAGTGTCCCATTCACAAACCTCTACAGCCAATCGGAGCGTGGGAATTCTCCTGCCAGCCAATCAACGATTTGCCGGTATTGTAAAGCCGGGAGGGCACCTTTTCTCATTCTGCCAAGGGGCATGCGCCAACCTGGCACCTCTGCTTCTCAGCATATTGAGCCCACTCGCTGTCCAGGCTCCACAGAGTCTGGGTTTGGGCAAATGGTGGCCGGATAGCCCTGTGTTAGCCCAGGACGGAGGTACTCGAGTATAACTGACGTACTCCTCCTGTTCTAACACCTTGGCATCCCTGAGGCTTTAAAGTCCGGAATCCGCACAGACCCAGAGGCACCAAGCTTGGTAGCCACCTGGACCCTCGGAATCCAGGACTTGGAAATCCCACAGTTCATTGACAGGTTATCAGCACATATACGTATTAAACATTACTCTTTAATAAAATATACTGTTCCCTGTATCTTGTGTGTTGAAAAGGTGTAAGTCCCCGTTCTGGTGTCAGGGATGCAATAAGGGGGTATACTGCCTACACTTACTAGAGGCATCCTTGCCACACTCTAGAAATGACTTTAAAACTTTTTTTAAAAATCACTCACAGCTTCATCATATAGCTGGAGCATCCCCCGAACCCCTATTCTAGGTTCAGGGTACCTGGGCATGGTCCTGGGCATCCCACCTTATACTGTACTAGAGACCCCCTGTATGTTGCAGGTTTACATTAACCCCTTCATGCCCCATTTACCTTGCCTGAATCATTCACAGGAATCCTGGCGGTGAGTTCAAGAACGATTTCAGGGTAGGAGTTTGCCCGGAGCAATGTGCCTTGATATATCTGAGAATCTCACTTGACTCCCGGATACATCGTTGGGGTACCCTGTAACTTTGGAACCCCGATACATAGCCACATTCTGTAAAGACTTTCTCTGGCAAACCCACCCTGAAACTTACAGCCTACAAAGCTCCTGATCCCAGCACCCCGAGAAAGGCAAAACACAGGAAAATCTTTAATGTCGCATAATTTGCACACCGTCACAGTAATGCATCTCTGACACCTAGGTCCAAGAGCTGACACTCTAGGACCTCAAAACACAGGGCAGGGGTAACCAAGTGGACTTAACCTTTATTAGTGAGCCTGGTTACCCCTTCACCATCACTATCTTATCTAAAAATAAAATGAAAATAGTGAAGTAATTTACCACTGCGAATATGCAACAACAATTTCATAGCAACATTAAACATGCCAACGGCGGTATCTGTGGCCAATGGTAACGTATACACTTCACACTGAGATTTATAGTCCTACACTGGTTCCAGCCTGGGCGGTTCTCGGTGGTTCAGAGTTATCCAGAGCGCGCTGGGCAGCATGGGTTCCCTGCCCTTGGTGTTTGGATATTCTGTCTGCTGCCTCTGGAGATCCAGAACTGCTTCCGTTGCACCAAACTGCCCTGATCTTGTTCTGCCAGTCTCCCACGTTACTGTTCTGCACTGCGTCCGGGCCCCACATCCCTCCCTGTTCTGCAAACCATGCACTTTCATGCAACTTCTTCCACAGATGCACCTGAGCCCCATGGCCTCCTCCTTATGCTTCCTGAATGTCTATTTAAAGGCCCCCAGTTGGTCTCCATATACCAGGTCCGACTACCTAACCAGCACGCCCCCTCTTTCTGGGACCAACGTCCAGACTTCCCTTCAGGATTATACAGCCTGGTTGCCTTGTGATCCTCGCTGGGCTTCCTGGCCTCTAGTAGTCCCTCAGAGCCCTCCTTCCTTTACTACAGGCCTTCAGCATCTTGGATCTTAGGAAGGTTATAAAACAAGCGCACTACATACTGTAGACATGGTGGCAGTTGGCCCATCATTTAGGACCTTGGTATTTATTTGTTGGAGTTTAGAACACTGAAGATCCCGAGTTTCTTCGCTCGGAGCATTGATTGTTCACTTCCATAGGACTTGGTTAGGTGTTTTTGAATTGCCTATCTATTATTCCTGCTATAGTATTGATATACAATGTGATGATTGATGTATGATTATCCTATGTGCACTCATTTCTCTGACATACCAAAGACTGTAGCATCTTGTAAGCTCCGTACTCAGCCTTTATACCTCCCACAGCTCTCCCAGACGGCAGACCCGGGCTCCCCCAGTCCTCTGGAGATCTCAAGGCTTCTTCTCTCTGTCGGGCTCCACCTTCTAATGGAAGGCTAAATAACCTCAGCTTCCTCACCTCTGCACATCAAACAGAATTAACAATACTTCCTGTGCTTGAACTGTATTCGTGTATTACCAGGAGAAAGGAGGATGGAAACGTGCGAACACAAACAAGGAGCAGCCGTGCATTATTTCAGTGAAGTATAAGGTACACGTTTACAGATAGTCCAGCAATGCGGTGATGTCTGCTCGCTCGCGGCAGCAAGTGGGTTAATATACAGCACCTTACGAACACGTCTACATCTCCTGGAACAGGCCCAACCAGTCCTGGAAATGGAACGTAACAAGCAAAAAAAAGCGGCCAGAATCTACATGCAAAATACAAACATTTTACTGAAAAAGAAATGGGATAAAAACAGGTAAATACACACTTACTGCCACAATCACTATACACTATAATGCAAGTTATACATTTGGCTACAAAAATGTTCAAATGGTACAGGCAGATGGAATAGAGACTGAAGGACGCGGAGTCTCTGGATGATCCACTGACAGATGTGAAATTGTGAATGTTAATAGAGGTCTTGCATACCTTTTAAATCCAGGATCGAATAGAAACAAATAAACGATTAGATGAACAGCTGTTCTCATGTGTCAGAAATAGCAAAGAAAAGTCACTCGTGCTCCTCAGGAATCCTAGGGAAGATAACACTAGAGCAGTGTACCTGTGAAACCGCCTGTCCGGCATCAGTAAAACCGCCAGTGTGGCGTCCACGAAACCGCCTGTCCGGCGTCCGTGAAACCGCCTGTCCGGCGCCCGTGAAACCGCCTGTCCGGCGTCCGTGAAACCGCCTGTCCGGCGTCCGTGAAACCGCCTGTCCGGCGTCCGTGAAACCGCCTGTCCGGCGTCCGTGAAACCGCCTGTCCGGCGTCCGTGAAACCGCCTGTCCGGCGTCCGTGGAACCGCCTGTCCGGCGTCCGTGAAACCGCCTGTCCGGCGCCCGTGAAACCGCCTGTCCGGCGTCCGTGAAACCGCCTGTCCGGCGTCCGTGGAAACGCCTGTCCGGCGTCCGTGAAACCGCCTGTCCGGCGCTCGTGAAACCGCCTGTCCGGCGTCCGTGAAACTGCCTGTCCGGCGCCCGTGAAACCGCCTGTCCGGCGTACGTATGTATGTATGTATGTATGTATGTATGTATGTATGTATGTCTTTATTTGTATAGCGCCATAAAATGTACATAGCGCTTCACAGTAGTAATACATGTCATATAAATAACAAATATAAATAACACATCATGGGAATAAGTGCTTCAGACATACTGTAAAAGTAACATTAAGGAAGGAGTCCCTGCTCCGAGGAGCTTACAATCTAATTGGTAGGTAGGGAGAACGTACAGAGACAGTAGGAGGGAATACTAGTAAGTGCGTCTGCAGG
>WSYH01000263.1:47820-107689 GCA_036426205.1 Ascaphus truei
GCGTGGAAACCGTCCTGTCCGGGCGCCCGTTAGAAAAACCAGCCTGGTAAACACACACGCCCTTGAAACAAACGCACTTGACTCCTGCGCGCCAAGTGAAACACGCCTGTTCCGGCGCCACGTGAAAAGAAAAACTACACCCAGCTGTATTCCCCCTCACTTTGACCTGCTTCACGTGTAAACGACTCACTTATGTCCTTCTTCGCTTTAAGCCCTCACATTTTCCGGGGAATTCGTCGGGTCTCCGTGAAGACCGCACAATGTCCGGACGTCTCTTTAAACCGCCTGTCTCGCTTAACCGTTAAACCTCCTGTACGCGTGCTCTGAAACCGCACGGTGTGGCGGTCCGATGAAACCGCGGCATGTCCGTCGAAATCCGTGAAAGCCGGGGCCTGTCCGGCGGCGTAGAAACCGGAGACTTTCCGGCTTCCGTGAGAACAAGCCTGTCCTGCGATCCAAAAGTGACACCCCGCCTGATCTCGGCGTGGGCACTTTAAAGCCGACCTGTCCCGGCCCGTGGAAACCAGCCTCTCCGGCGTCCGGTGGAACCGGAAAAACCGCCGGCCGCGTCCGTGGAAACGCCTGTCCGGAAGTCCGTGAAACCGACTGTCCGGCGCTCCGAGAAACCGCCTGTACGGAAAAAGGCGTCAGTGGAAACACAGCCCCTGTCCGATACGCCGTGAATCGCCCCCTGTCCGGCGTCCGTGACAAACCTACCCTGGTCCGGGCGTCACGGAGGAAACCGCCTGTCCAGCGTCCGTGGAAACCGCCTGTCTGCGTCCATGAACTCGCATGTCCACAGGGCATAAAGCCGTGAAACCCCTGAATAAAACCCGCGGCCCGATAGAAACCGCCTGTCCGGCGTCCGTTGACAACCCTGTCTGGTTCATCCATGCCACCAGCCTGTCGGCGTCGTCAGACGTGAAACCTCCTGTCCGGGCGTCCGTGAAAACCGCCTTTCCGGCGTCCGTGGGAAACCGCTTTCCGCGCCGTTTTAAACCGCCTGTCTGGCATCCATGAAACCGTTCGGCTATCCGGTGCCCTTGGTAATACTCCTGTCCCGTCCGGAACAGTACCTGTCCGCGTGAAACCGTGAAAAGCCGGCACTGTCCGTCGTCGTGGAACACGCCTGTCGTGGCGTCGTGAACGTCCAAAGCACTGTCTGGCGTCACTGAAACCAATCACTTTCTCGGCGGTCCAAAAGATGTGGATAGACACCAGGGGGCCTGTCGCTGCTTCCTTGAAACCGCCTGTTCCGTCTTCCGTTTAACCGCTGTCTGGCATCCATTAAACCTCCTATCCATGTAGCCCAATTGAAATCGGCCTGTCCGCGTCGGTGAACCGCCTGTCCGGCTTACCGTGGGGGGGAAGCCGTCCTGATCCGCGCCTGTGAAACCAACCGCCTGTCTGGCGTCCGTGAAACCGCCTGTCTGGCGTCCGTGAAATCGCCTGTCCGGCGTCTGTGAAACCGCCTGTCCGGTGTCCGTGAAGCCGCATGTCCGGCGCCTGTGAAACCGCCTCTCTGGTGTCTGTGAAACCGCCTGTCTGGCGTCCGTGAAACCGCCTGTCCGGCGTCCGTTAAACCGCCTGTCTGGCGTCCGTGACTGCAGGTTTTGGCGCCAAGTTTGAATAGGTGCATCTAGGCAGGGAAAGCCTCCGTTGCATATGCCTGTACACCCTAATTAATAACTGCAGTTATCCTGATCTCAAAACGGCAACGATGTCCGCCGTGTGTCCACCAGCCAGGCGCTGCTCCACGGATATCCACATTTGATCCGCTTGGAGTACTGGATATAGCACGGCGCCTACGCTGCTCCAAAGAGGTTATCCACCTCTATTTCTTCCATCCACTGTGATTACTGGGCTGATCATTTTGAAAGCCGCTAGGAGACCTGTGACTCCAGTGTCTCGAAAATCACAGGCTTGCACGACCTCCGGGTCACAATTAGAGTCCCAGACGTAGCTCTTTACCTTCCGCCTTTCCAGCTTTTACTGTGGCAGGGAGAAAACCTGATGTGACATGGTGCAGGCCTCCCTACGCGTTTCGTAGTCCTGGAGATGCACAAGTTACAAGCTGGAGAAAATAGCGGAAGAAGTATTAAGGTGCATCAGTAAATTCAATTCCATTGGTGCGCGTGAACCTGGTTCAGACATTGGGGAGCAGCTTCTTGGAACCCTAGGCCAGTCGTTTGTCTCACCATGCACCAGGTTCCAAAAATAGATTGTAAGCTCTTCAGGGCAGGGGTGTGTGCCTGAAAATGTATATGCACAGTGCTGTGTACACTGCAGCATTATTATAAAATAATACAATCGTTCCTCATAATATTATTAAGATTTTACTATTAGAAATATTATTCATGAATTTAATGGCCCTATTGCCTCACTGATAGTTCAATCATACAGTAAATTACATTACAAATTAAAGATGGTTGCATCCTATATACGGTAGATCTATAACCTGCCAATGTGGGTAAAATATCATCTAATGTATAAAGGGTATTTAAATCTTATGTTGACAGAGGGGACCACTTTCAGTGATATATATATATATATATATGTATACATAAACATGTGGATGAACAAAGCTAAGTGTTAAGTATTGTGGTCCAATAAAGAATTCTTAACATTAGAGATGAGTGAAAACTGTTTCCTGGATTTTCAAGCATTTCCCCCCCCCCTCCCCCTCCCCCCTCCCGAAATCCATTTTGGGGTGTAAAATCCGCAAACAGATTTGGTCGATTTGAATCCGCACAGATTCATCAAGAATCGCCATTGGATACAATTCACAGACGGATCTAAGTAGGATCTAACCTCGTCTGCAGATCCCTCCTGAATCCGCGCACGGGCTGCGGAATCCGCGGAGTGTATGGGCAATAACAATCATTTGAAAAATCCGCACAGCGCAAATCGCACTGTTTCAGATTGATCCGCTGGAATCCGCTGACCAAAGGTACCGGCAGATCCGCTGCGGGTCCAAATTCCGACCCCAAAATTCGCCCGTCTCTAATCAACATTGAATTGCTCAACGACATGGAATAGTTGGAGACGCGGTGGTGACGCTGCCTGCCACGCGCCCGTTTCCCACCGTGCCGGGGCCCGGCACCGCACCTGTTTTATTTTTTTTAATTTTTTTTTAAAGGGGAAAAAAAAATATTTAAAAAAAAAGTCAACTTATTTTATTTTTAGAAATGAGACCGAAATTCTGGGCGGTCCCCTTTATTAAAACCGGCGAACAGGGTAATCCTTGTGCAGGGGGACGCACATTTTAGGTTTAAAAAAAGTTGGGGAAATGTTGAGCCTTGAATCTCAGTACCTTCCGCAACTGAAGGAGTTCTGAACCCCGGCTGTACAGGGAATACTGTGTGTTTACTGTATAAATATTTGTTTGCTCATTTGCATGTGTGCTCCCAGAATGCACTGCACTTGTTCTGTGACAAGGAGAATAGTTTGACAAAGCAAGGCGGATCAGCCCTATCTACTCAGTACAATCCGCGCACAGATATTGGTTGGCCATTTTTGCTATTCTTATACAGTACATCAGTCTTAGATACCAAAGATTTCTATTTCCTATCCACTGAGTCACACATACACGCCTTGTTTGTAGGAAAAGAAACCTTTCTGAATTCGGGAAACAGAAGAAACATTGTCTGGACGAGGAGGAAGCCATCTGACTCCACTTGTGGTTCCGTGAAGATGGGAACAATTATCATTAGGTCTTTATTTATTCCCAGACCCGAGGACGGCACAGCGGGAATAACCTGGCAATATAACCCGGATGCAGAGGGGCCGCTAATGTGTGAGGAACCGATATCCCGGACTGTCGCTATTCACTGTGTACCAGGCACGGCAAAAATGCTGTTTCACACATTAAAATTAATCTAAACGGAAAGGGACTATTAGCCGCGGCTATTCAGCCGCCATGGGACAGTTGGCCCCGTCCAGTTCGGCCCTGAGGTAGGACAATTAGCGTTAGGATTAGGAGTCAAGGTTTTTAGGGTATGGGATTAAGGTTTAGAATTTTTAGGGTAAGGTTTTTAGGGTAAGGGGTTAAGGTTCCGGGATGCCTCACACGGAGGTTCCCGGATGCATCACACGGAGGTTCCGGAATGCATCACACGGAGGTTCCGGAATGCCTCACACAGAGGTTCCAGGATGCAACACACGGAGGTTCCGGGATACGTCACATGGAGGTTCTTATATGCATCATATGGAGGTTCCGGGATGCGTCACCTGGAGGTTCCGGGATGCCTCACACAGAGGTTCCAGAATGCATCACATGTAGGTTCCGGGATGCCTCACATGGAGGTTCCGGGATGCGTCACATTGAGGTCCCAGGATGTGGCACACGGAGGTTCTGGGATGCATCACACTGAGGTTCCGGGATGCGTCACATGGAGGTTCATGGATGCATCACACGGAGGTTCCCTGAATTGAGCCATGGGCTCATCCTCATCGTCTTCGCTTGTGTAGGACTGGGTCAGTAGTTCTAGCAACTCATGAGCAGTAACTTCTCCCTCTGTGTCCCGATGCTTTCATACCAGTTGTGCGGCCGGGGGCCGAAGACACTCAACCGGCCTCTGTCGCTTGGCGGCTTCCGAGCACGACCACTCGTCTAGCACATGGACAGCATGTTTCCTCCAAGTCTCAAACCCTTCTTCTCCTAAAGGCGTAGGCACTATTCCGGAGAAGGCCTTGAGCTTTGTAACGCTTGACTGCCCGCAGATCTGGCCAGTCCCCAATACTGAGATGGGTAAGGGTATAACACGCACCCACAGCAGTGAGAGCGTGCCCGGAGTGTGGTATGATGCGTTGCCGGGCCTGGTGAGAAAGGGTTAGCCTGATACTTGCCGCGTCCGGGGCGCCAGAGGTCCGAGGGTAAAGATCCTGGAGCCGTAGGTCAGGGGCAGGAGAGAGCAGCGTAGTGAGGTCCAAAGCCGAGTCCAAGGAGTAGCGAGGTACACGAAGTCTAACGAGAGCCGAGATCAAATCTAAGGGAATCAAACGAGGGCAGGGACTGGAGCGAGAGCTACAACACAAAAGAGAGCCAGGCATAGACCTCCGTACTACAAGAGCCATAGGAAAACTATGCAGAGAGAGGAAGGAGAGGGCAGACAGGAACTATAAATGCCAGTGAACCAATGGGAGCAAGAGGCAGAGCGGGGGCTTGACTGAGCGGTCCCAGGGATAGGTTAGGATGCCTGGTGTGGTGTTCCCTAGTAGGAATAGCCTTCAGCTGCTGGGAGGTGGAGCCAAGGCTGCAGGAGGAGTGTAGAAGAGGACGGGTGCGCGCGCGCCCTGTAACACTCTCCTGCAGCGTGTGGGCAGAGGCGGCGTGTGCCGCGGAGGAGCGGCGTGGCGTCTGACCGGAGCGGGTAAGGAGCTGACGGGGAGGGGGCCTGGGACGAGCGGCAGTACTGGGAGCCGGGGTGACGGGGACCCGCTGTAAGGCGCATGTCCCCCGATCCCTTACAAGCTTTCTGTAATTTTGTGACTGTGAAGACATAGATAGGGCCTCCACTAGTTGTGGTAGGGTCACACCCAGTACTGAGCCACCACTTGCTAAGCGACTATCAGTTCCATGCCTGTGGCTAGGGAGAGGTGACAGTGGTGGACTACCAGTCCAGCTTGTGACTCCGTGTAGAGTATTTTAAGTGAACGTTACCCAAGGTAGGAATACGTCCGGTCTGGCCAGAGTACTAGTGGCCACATTCACAGTCTTCCACTCTCCGAGATTGTAAGGGAAGGTGGAGACCTTTATTGGTGAAGAAACCCTCGTGGAGGGTTCCGCCGGCGATGGGTTAGTTTGAGGGGATGCTAGCCCAGGGTATATAAGCGGGCACCCATGTGGTAATGTCTCTGGCAGGTATATCACCTGTGGGGCACCTTCAGGACATATTTCTTGCCCTGTGGCTAGCAGCACTACACTCCCTTGGCGAGTGGTGTCATACTTCCTGCTGATAATCCTGACATGGCTCATGTCAGGGGACCTTTCTACTCGGTTGCGGACAGTGAACATGGAGGTGAAAGCGGGGACTCCTCCCACTGCGACCACGTGTCGTGTAGGTTCTTGGAGCTTTAAGGCCCAGTCGTGGACCTGCTGCAGCGTGGGCATAAACATGGTGAATCTGGGGGTTTCACAATCTTAGACTGCTGAGTAGGGCACCCCAGGTCTGAGATCTCAGCAGCGCCTCCAATTGTAGCTTACTTTCCCCCACCCCTGGGAGATGTGTGGCTACGGTGTGTGAATGCGGTGCAATACCTGCTGGTGCCCAGGAGATCCGAGCCTCCGTTGCTGGAAACCTGGGGTGCACATGAGTGATGCTCGGTAGCGCCTCCACCTGTACACGATTCTATGTGTAGAATGACCCCGTTACAGGACACAAAAGAAATACACACGTGCTATACAGAACGGTTTTAATGGGTGCAAAGGAATATGATATACAGCCTACCCACCAGGTCACGCACGGCCGTACCTACCCACTGGAGTTACGTCCCCAAAGTACCTAGGGGCCCTTGGGCACCCAACCAACCCAGTGTCCACAAAGTCAATACCCCACCCAATGTGTGGTACAGCGCTGCCCACTGTAGTGTTGTTGGTGCACGTGATACATTGGGTACTTGCCGGGTGCGTCCACACCCGGGTGCGCTGGCGTAGCGATGATGGGATCCACGGATCCAAGATGTCCTCCGCGAAGTCTCCGCTTCTACATTGGGTAGGTCCCGCGTGGAGTGTACCACCGTATGCAATGTCTCTTTGTTGCAGGTGTCAGGTCCCAGATCACCTGAAGCCAGGATACAGCTGAGTCCTAGTCGAGTCCCTCACTCTGGTACTACAGGGGCCGTGTCCCTATCTTTGGGCCTGTCCCTGCAGCAACCACAAGCTTTGGTGAGTCATGGCATAGCTGGGGCCTAATTGGGTCTATGGCCTAGTGCAGGCGCCACAGACACCTGCACACACACCCCCTACCCTGAAGGCGTCCCAGCTCCGACTGGCGTGGCTCTTAGCGCGCGCAATGTATCAATCGCCCTGCAGGAGATTCTGTGCACCCTATTGGCTGATACTTGGCATGTGCCTGTAGCCCCTGGAGCTGCTGGGAATTGTAGTTCCCCCACGAGGAGCCTATCTGCTGCATTGACACATACATATGCTGTACATACACACGGCACACACCAGCTTGAGAGAGGCCCGGCATGGGACAGTGCAGGAGGCAGGCCAGCAGCTGGGGAGATGCCGGTTGGCAACAAGAGGCCTGACCAGTGCTGGCCTGCCCCCCCCCCCCCCCCCCCCCCCCCCCCCCCACAGCCAAGAGCAGCACAGTGAGGAGAGCCGCATGTAGGTGCTGAAAGAGCGGCACGCGGATCAGTACCGCGGGCTGCCTACCCCTGGCTTAGGTCAACAACTCCACCAACTATATGATGGTGTCAGCCTCCGTGCTGGAGAAAGCACCTTCAAACGCCGGAGTAACTTCTTTCTAACATTTGGCACATATTGGCCTGAGAGGAAATGATTGATTCAGGAATAGACCATATTTAGCCCTAACACTGTGTATCAGGCAACAAGACTGTGGCCATGTCTACCAATCAACGCACAACTGTACACACATATACATACTGTAGGGGATGCTGTAAAAACACGATATATACGTTTATCTTTTTCTGCCTTATCCTGCAAGTCTAAGGGTGATTCCCCACTGGCGCTGAGCGCGCTCACCGGTTGACCTGCAACATGCGCAAGCGCGCGGGGGGAGGAGAGGGGGGCGCATTGCAAGCTATCGAGTGAGCGCGAAAGTTTAAAAAATGTATTTACTAAAGCGCCGAGCGTGTGTGCCCGCGCATTTGCGCGTGCGCATTGCGTGAGCGGGAACATGCATATATATATATATATGCATGTAACTGGCCAAGCTCAGCGAGCTCAGCACCAGCGGGGACTCAGCCTAAAGCTGCCGTCAGACACGTCGCTAGAGAAACGCTGATTTACCCACCATGTAAAGCCACTGGTTCCATCTGACGCCCGTGTACACGTCCCCGCTTTGCTACCATGAGATAACATGCCCAGGCTGCGACGCGTTGCAGGCCCCTGCGGCCACGGGAAGGGGATACTAACACTTTCATCTGCAGGGGGAAATTGAGGATAGTGGCCTTGCAGTGACAGCTGAGAACTGAGATTATCCCATTGGACTGGGGGAGTGTTTCCAATTAATGCCTAATTAAATCAGGGGAGCGCTTTAGTCACAGCTCGCCAGGTTGCTTGCTTCCTCCCAGCCGTGCATTCCTCCTCCGTGTAATCATGGTTCACATCTCGTCCTAGTTACACGATCGGGCTCGGAGATGTCATTCAATCGTACATCAATATTTTCCTTCCATTAGCCGGTGTGTTGGTTAATTCGACGTAACGCTCTTTCCACTTCACTGAAGCTGCTCTGCGAGATTGCAGAGATTCATTTGGAGTCAAGGTCACGGACGTTCCGGTTTGCAGGAGATATCAGTGACCTTCTCTGGGTTCCTACTACAGAAAAAACAGGCTTGTGAGATACTCCGGGGTAAGAATCCAATGGTGGGCCGATCAGGCACTGGTCACATGGAAGCTCCCATTGACCCTAATGAGAGTTGCCATGTTTTAGTGCCCAGATCGGCACTATTGCAGGACTTGGATACATTAGAAAAGTGCATGAATCACACTCAATATACGTTTGTGCCTCTTGGAGACAATTTATAAGTGCTTGATATTTTAACCCCTTCTATGCTTGCTTGTGATGTGTAGAGTGTTAATAGAATGGGTTACATGGCACATACAACAATGGGATATATCAAACTCTTCATCTTTCTGTCATTTTTCCACTTTCCGCCTGTTTTGTGTTATTTTTTTGTATTCTTATTGACCTCTGAACATGTACTCAGTGCTGTAGAAGATGTATTCGCTACAGAAGACAAAACAAGATCAGCACAAGCCCGACAGACTTTCTGCAACTGGAAACAGAGATGCCTATTCCATACGCCGTGAAGACGTCTTCTCGCTGGTGAAGAATGAATCTGCAACCAAACGAATGGAGCTTCAATCTTCCTAGGCAAGGGGCCAGAGGTTTTAGAGCATATAGAATGGGGAAGATGTGGGACAGCTACACTACATAGGGGCTTATTAATCAAGCTTCATTACTTGATAATGTACCGGAACAGGCGTTAACTCCCATAAACGTCAGCTCACCAGCCAACAGCCCTTACCGGGCCCCGGGGAAGGGTGCCAAGGCTGTCCCGTAAATCTGGGGGAATCTGGGGGAATAACTTTGTGGGAACCTCACTGGGGCGTGGACATTGTGGGGGACGTGGTGTGGGGCATATACAGTGTGAGTATTGTGTGGGGTATTACTGTTATGTGTTGTTATTGTTATTAGCGTGCTAGTAAACTGTTACATTACACCTGTGTGGTGTGGATTACTATTCTTGTATTGGTTCCTGTGAGGGGTTATCCTGCAGAGCTAGGATCCCTCCCAGGTGGAGGCGCTGCACCGAGGAGAATGAGAGCTCACCCCAGGCTCCCAGCGGCGGAGGCTCAGGCCTTCTGTGTACCACAGGTAAAGGCAGCACGCATAGTTCCCTTAGTCACGGGGAACATATATGTAGGTGGGGGGAGGGAGAGAGTCCGTTTGTGCACGGTAGAGAAATCCAGAGTTGGAAGCCGCACAGGAAAAGTCTTGGAGGTGGGAGTGAGAGGAAGTAAGAAGATGGCGAGACAGAGATCGAGAGCAGAGCGTAGACTATGGGGCCTATGCTATAAGCTTTCATAAGCCACTTATCGGCCAAAATGCCGACTGCTATTCAGTAAGCCTCGATACGTGGACGATAACAATAAAAGAATGAATCGCCAAAACATGGCGGGTGTTCGGAGGTTCTCATGTGGTCGAAGGGTCTACGCTTCTAAAGGTGAGAAAAATATTGAACGTACACTGGCGACACACTTTATTCGAGCTCGGCTAGTCCCATGAATTCGGGTATACCCGGGTGTATTGAGGTTTGTGACTGTTTTCTGCCCGAGTGCATTGAGGTATTTTCCAGGCAGGGATTGAAGCATTTTATTCCCGCTGGCTGCAATACTGCACAGTGTATATATATATATATATACTGCATTACAATTCATGAATTTATGCCATCTGGTAGACACGCGAAGCATTGCAGCCTATTAAATCCTAATCATTATCATTTAACAGATCAGCCGCCCGTCAGCCAGGCATGAACCCAGGCTGGGAAGGCAAACGCAACGGGGCTTGTCAGAGGTGAGGAGCGGCGCATTCCAGGTATCTGCCAGGTACATACCGGGTATTTGCTCGAATAAAGTGTGTCGGTGCAGTATGTAATTTTATCTTGACAGGTTTTTTGATTATATATTTTTCTTTTTATGTTTTTCATTGCCCATTGACTGATAATGTATTAATCTGTGCCGTTTAGGGTACAGAGAAACACAGTGACAGCAAATGCTTTTTTTCTATTGATTGTTGTTTTTTTCTTTTTCTGTTCATTGTTTGGCTTAAATTGTTTGTAATTTGGATGGCTTGTTTTTATTTCATTTTCCGATTGTTTAGCGGTTTTAAATAATTATTTATTTTGTTGGCTGCTTGATTTAATTGATGTGTTGGCTAGTGGTGTTATTAATTAATTGATTTGTTGGCTAGTGGTTTAAATTAATTAATTGATTTGTTGGCTAGTGCTTTTATGTATTGAATTGTGGTTTTATTTCTTGAATAGTTTGCTTGGCTATGTGTTTATTGAATTGTATTCTTATGTTTTGGAATAACAGATTTTTTATTGTTGTGCTGTTTTGGACATAGATCAATCTTATTTATGTGGCTTACTATTAGGCTTTTTAGTTCTTTTATTGTTGGGGTTTTTAGGTGCTTGTGTATATATTTTATTATTGTGTATTTTTGGCCTTCATGTTTTTTGATTAGGGTGCTACTGTATAGTGGCTTATCATCCCCATATTATATGGGTGTAACGCCTGTATGCCCGCAGACCTGGCCAGTCCCCAGTACTGAGGTGGGTAAGGGTATAACACGCACCCACAGCAGTGAGGGCGTGCTCGGAGTGTGGTAAGATGCGTTGCCGGGCCTGGTGAGAAAAGAGTTAACGATATACTTGCAGAGTCTGGGGTGCCAGAAGTCGGAGGGTTAATGTCCCAGAGCCTAGGGTCAGGAGAAAAAATGAAAATGTGTGGTGCTTCTGAGAAAAACCTTTATGAATATAAATATTAATTTCATTTACACAAACTATTCCTGAGATGATAACCCCTTTTGATGAGATGAATGGGAAACTCACTCCTCCATATACTCTGACTAGTGGGTAACGGCCCCCACAAACACTGCAGTAAGGGGCCACACTTATAATTTGAAAAAGTGTCCCAGCATATATGTCAGATTGCAGTTATACAAAATTCTACAGAGTTCATAGAGAAATAACTCACTTTTGGAGTGGATGTGATCCCATGTGCTTCTTCTGCCAGATAGGGGTGTGCATCCGATTTTTCTTGAAGGATAAACGTGAAGAACAGAGAAAAAACAGGCACCGTTGCTCAGGAAGGGCAAAAAAAAACCAAGAATCCTACACTAACTCATCTCCTCACCCCCTCTGCAACCTGCTCTCTCTATCCTATCCCCTCACATCCCCACCGCCAAGAGTCCTACACTAACTCATCTCCTCACCCCCCTCTGCAACCTGCTCTCTCTATCCTATCCCCTCACATCCACACACCAAGAATCCTACACTAACTCATCTCCTCACTCCCTCTGCAACCTGCACTCTATCCTATCACCTCACATCCCCACCGTCAAGAATCCTACACTAACTCATCTCCTCACCCCCTCTGCACACAGGCTCATTTCCCTCATTCTTCAAGGCTTCTTCTGTCACCTCCGTCCTGAAGAAACCTGCTCTCGATCCTGCCACCCCTTCCAGTTACCGTCCTTTCTCCCGTTTGCCACATGCATCCGGACTTCCTGTATGACTCATTTACAAGCACATGCTGGATGTTTCCTCTTCTAAGGCGTGGGTCCCGCTGCATCCGGCGGCACGCGCGTCCACGTGCGCGCCACTCACCAGCTCCTTACTTCCTCCCTAGTCGGCCCCAGTCCCTCCTCGCTACCAGGCGCGCTGCGATGCGTCAGCCAGCAGGGGCTACAATAGGATTGTGATCCCGAGCGGCGACGTGTCACGTGGTGTGGCAGGGAGCCAATGAGGCGGGGAGATCGCCGGCAGCGGGGTGGATTCTTCTCTCAGTGCATAAGTTCTACGTGTTTGTGTGAACGTCTGTATGCGCGTGTGTTGTATTGAGAGGGATAAAACAGTATCAGCCAGGTCCCCTTATTGGTGGCAATATATCAGCCTACCATGGTCGAAATTGCACCTGATCTATAAAAGGACAACATCCTATTGGCAGCAAAATTATTCTTGGATAATTCTGATGTTTGAACCAAATTGCCGAACAGAGATTTTTATATAGGGCCCTGCAAAAGATACAATACATACTGTAAATACACACACATACACACACACGGACACACACACACGGACACACACACGGACACACACACGGACACACACACGGACACACACACACGGACACACACGCGGACAAACTGGAGTTGAGCTCCACTGACCCTAGGGCACTGTTCTAGGACCTCTACTCTTTTCCATTTATACTTCTTTCCTCAGTAAACTAATATCCTCTTTAGTTTTCACTACCACCTCTATTCTGAAGATACCCGAACCTACTGTACCCCTTCTCTCCTCCCCTTCTCTCCTCCACTTCTCTCCTCCCCTTCTCTCCTCCACTTCTCTCCTCCCCTTCTCTCCTCCCCTTCTCACCTCCCCTTCTGTCCTCCCCTTCTGTCCTGTTTCATGTCATTAATTGTCTTCCTGCTATCTCCTCATGGATGTCCAATCATTTTCTCTCGTTCTACACCTATACCGGATGTCACACGTGCAATACAAGACCACCCTTCTCCCGATACCCAAAGATAGATGCCTATCACTCTTGGCGCCTCACTCCCCTTCATTTCACATATTCAGTACCACTCCAAATCACGTAGTTTCCCCTTCTTGTTAAAACACATCCCTTCCTTACAGAACATTTACTCACGCCCTCATTATATCCCGACTGCACTACTGCAACCTTCTTCTAGTTGGTCTCCCCTCTGCTGCCTGTCTCCTCTCCAGCCCATTGTAAATGCCGCTGCCAGGCTAACTTACCTCAGTAACCGCTCCGACACCACTAAGCATGTCACTACATTGGCTACCCATACCCTACAGGGTAACATTCAAGGCCCTTGTGCTCACCTACCAAGCTATATATAACACTGCTCCTCTCGTCAGCGCTGACCTTATTTTTCCCACATGTAAGGGCCTATGCTAGTAGCCTGCATAAAAAAAATCCCCGGGCATTTAAATCGCTTTTTTTTAGTCTTATTCCCACGGTCACGTGACGCAGTGCATTTAAATGCATAGGAGTTACCAGCACCCCATAACGAACCTGTATCTCGGGAAGTAGGGGGTCCCCGGACCTGAAATCAACGAGGTTCTGCTCCGGAGACCCCCTGCTCATCTACACTAGTATTAACATTTATATTAAAACAGCTGCTACCCACAATAAACATTAAAAACACAACAACACTAATACCCACCTCCTCTACCCCCACATGATTGATACCAGAGGCCGCGGGTGTCCGGGTTTCCTCAGGTGTCCCCGCGGGTGTCTGTGGGCCCTCAGGTGGTCACCCCGTGTGTCTGTGGGCCCTAAAGTGGTCCCGCGGGTCCCTACTGGCCTGCGGTACCAATCCTGTGGCCACATGTGTTTCCCCAATACACTGAAATAAAAACATCCCCCCTCCCCCCCCAATACATACAGTACTGTATTGGGCAAAATAACTATTTCCAGATGTGGATAATAGCTAATTTGCCCATTATAAAATAAAACATTAGCCAGCCAGCATAAATAAAGTTAATAAACCTTTCTACTTTCTACCCTGCCATCATGAAGGGCGTCCTCGTCAACATATTCCAGGTCCATGTCCTCCGTTGTCAGCAAGAATACATGAAAAAATACAAATCGGTTAATAACCGCTATAGTAATTAAGGGGTTAAACCACCCTCCCCTGCTATCCACCTAACCACCATCCCCAGGACCACTATACCCACCCTGTACCCATTGATTGGCATAGTGGTACATCATACCCATTGTAACGGATCAGGGAACACGCGCCTCTCAGCGGGTCCCCGTCATCTCTGGCCCCACGGCGGCTCCCTGCCCCGTTCCCCCGCTCCCGTAACATCTTACCTCTCCCATGGCGAGCCGTTCCTCCACGGCGCATGCCGCATCTGCATGCATGCGATCGGGGCGCGCGCACGGCAGCCTTACAGAAGGCGCGCGCACCCGATTCTCTTACCTGCCCTCCCGTGCTGCTGGCGCCGCCCCCCATCGACTGCAGGCTATTACCAGGTATCACTCCCTTGTCTCCCTTCCTGCTCACCTGGACCTATCACTGCAAGCACTCAGCCAGGCCTCCGCTCCACCCCTTGCTACCATTGGTCCTCATCCCCTTATAACCCCAGTCTGCCCTCTCTGTCGTCGCTCAGCATAGCTTCTCTGTGGCTCCAGTGTGCAGTGACTTTGCCAAGCACTCTGTTTCAGCCCCTTGTTCCTGTTCCTGTTTGGATTCCCTTGGATTGATCTCGGCTCGGCTTGACTACGTGTACCTCTCTATCCCTGGACTCTGCTTTGGATCTCACCACGCTGCTTTCTCCTGACCCTAAACATGAAGAACAGAGAAAAAACAGGCAACGTTGCTCAGGAAGGGCAAAAAAAAGTAATTAAGCCAAGGAGAGGTTTGACCCTTAAAGAAATGTATTTAATGGAGCAGAGTGCAGGTTGCAGAGGGGGGTGAGGAGATGAGTTAGTGTAGGACTCTTGGCGGTGGGGATGTGAGGGGATAGGATAGAGAGTGCAGGTTGCAGAGGGGGGTGAGGAGATGGTTTAGTGTAGGACTCTTGGCGGTGGGGATATGAGGGGATAGGAAAGAGTGCAGGTTGCAGAGGGGGTGAGGAGATGAGTTAGTGTAGGATTCTTGGCGGTGGGGATGTGAGGGGATAGGATAGAGTGCAGGTTGCAGAGGGGGATGAGGAGATGAGTTAGTGTAGGATTCTTGGCGTGGGGATGTGAGGGAATAGGATAGAGTGCAGGTTGCAGAGGGGGGTGAGGAGATGAGTTAGTGTAGGACTCTTGGCGTTGGGGATGTGAGGAGATAGGATAGAGTGCAGGTTGCAGAGGGGGGTGAGGAGATGAGTTAGTGTAGGTTTCCTGGTGGTGGGGATGTGAGGGGATAGGATAGAGTTCAGGTTGCAGAGGGGGGGGGGGGATGAGTTAGTGTAGGATTCTAGGGGGTGGGGATGTGAGGGGATAGGATAGAGAGTGCAGTTTGCAGAGGGGGGTGAGGAGATGAGTTAGTGTAGGACTCTTGGCGGTGGGGATATGAGGGGATAGGATAGAGAGAGCAGGTTGCAGAGGGGGGTGAGGAGATGAGTTAGTGTAGGACTCTTGGCGGTGGGGATGTGAGGGGATAGAGTGCAGGTTGTAGAGGGGGTGAGGAGATGAGTTAGTGTAGGATTCTTGGCGGTGGGGATGTGAGGGGATAGGATAGAGTGCAGGATGCAGAGGGGGGTGAGGAGATGAGTTAGTGTAGGACTCTTGGCGGTGGTGATGTGAGGGGATAGGAGAGAGTGCAGGTTGCAGAGGGGGGTGAGGAGATGAGTTAGATGTAGATCTTGGGGTGGGGATATGAGGGGATAGGATTGAGGTGCAGGTTTGGCAGAGGGGGGTGAGGAGATGAGTTGTGTAGGATTCTTGGCGGTGGGGATATGAGGGGATAGGATAGAGTGTGCAGGTTGCAGAGGGGGGTGAGGAGATGAGTTAGTGTAGGATTCTTGGCGGTGGGGATGTGAGCGGATAGGATAGAGTGCAGGTTGCAGAGGGGGGGGGGTGGGAGGAGATGAGTTAGTGTAGGGACTTCTTGGCGGTGGGGGGATATGAGGGGATAGGATAGAGTGCAGGTTGCAGAGGGGGTGAGGAGATGAGTTAGTGTAGGATTCTTGGCGGTGGGGATGTGAGGGGATAGGATAAGAGTGCAGGTTGCAGAGGGGGTGAGGGATGGAGTTGAGTGAGGATTCTTGGCAGTGGGGATGTGGAGGGGATAGATAGAGAGTGGCAGTTGCAGAGGGGGGTGAGGGAGATGAGTTAGTGTAGGATTATTGGTGGTGGGGATGTGAGGGGATAGGATATAGAGTGCAGGTTGCAGAGGGGGTGAGGAGATGGTAGTTTAGTGTAGGGTCTTGGCGGTGGGGATGTGAGGGGATAGGAGAGAGTGCAGTTGCGGGGGGTGGGGTGATGTGGGTAGGTGTCTTGGTGGTGGGGTGTGGGGGATTAGGTGGATGGAGTGCGGTTGGGGGGTGGGGATGGTTACGTGAGGATTCTTGGCGGTGGGGTGTGATGGGGTGGGATAGAGAGTGAGGTGCGGCGGGGGGTGAGGGCTGTTGTGTGTGGTTTGGGGTGGGGCTGTGGGGGATGGTAGAGGTGGCAGGTGGCAGGGGGGTGGGAGAGTGAGGTTAGGTGGTCTTTGGCGGTGGGGATGTGAGGGGATGGATAGAGGTGCAGTTTGCCGGGGGGGTGAGGGGATGAGTTAGGTAGGACTCTTGGCGGTGGGGGGTGGGGGTAGGATGGTGCGGTTGCAGGGGGGGTGGGAGATGAGTTGTGTGTAGGCTCTTGGCGGTGGGGGATATGAGGGGATAGGATAGAGAGAGCAGTGGTTGCAGAGGGGGGTGAGGAGATGAGTTAGTGTAGGATCTTGGCGGGGGGGATGTGAGGGGATAGAGTGCAGTGTTGTAGAGGGGGTGAGGAGATGAGTAGTGTAGGATTCTTGCGGTGGGGTGTGAGGGATAGGATAGAGTGCAGGATGCAGAGGGGGGTGAGGAGATGATGTTAGTGTAGGACTCTTGGGGTGGTGATGTGAGGGGATAGGAAGAGTGCAGGTTGCAGAGGGGGGTGAGGAGGATGAGTTAGTGTAGGATCTTGGCAGTGGGGATGTGAGGGGATAGGATAGAGTGCAGGTTGCAGAGGGGGGTGAGGAGATGAGTTAGTGTAGGATTTGGCGGTGGGGATGTGAGGGGATAGGATAGAGAGTGCAGGTTGCAGAGGGGGTGAGGAGATGAGTTAGTGTAGGATTCTTGGCGGTGGGGATGTGAGGGGTTAGGATAGAGAGTGCAGGTTGCAGAGGGGGGTGAGGAGATGGCTTGGTGTAGGACTCTTGGCGGTGGGGATATGAGGGGATAGGATAAAGTGCAGGTTGCAGAGGGGGTGAGGAGAGACGACAGGACACTTCCGCCTCAGTAAGTGGTTGGAAGAAGCCGGGGATTGCCTTGGGAGAATGCTGGGAACTGGCTTATGTAGACGGGGCTGGATAAGGAGTTATGTCGAATAACAGCGACTTTATCTATAGGGTTACGTTTTTGGCTTCGCTGTGTCGTTCCTTTGCAGAGTAATTGTGGTTCCAACAGATAAAGAAAGCGTTTATCTGCCTTACAAAAAGTCATTTGTACACATGTTTAATAATAAATAAATAAGTGCTGTAAGACAGTTACGTGTACGGTCACTCAATCGTTCTGTGCGTGGGATGCAGTCCAGTCTTCAACGGCCTCCAACAGGTCAGGTTTTCAAGATATCCTTGCTTCAGCACAGGTGGCTCAATCAGTGGCACAGTCAAAGACTGAGCCACCTGTGCTGAAGCTGCTACTGATTGAGCCACATATGCTGAAGCTGGGACTGATTCACCCTCCTGTGCTGAAGCAGGGATATCCCAAAAACCTGACCTGACCCTTGAGGACTGACGTTGCCCCCTCCTAACCCCCCCCCCCCCCTGTGCTATGCCCTTCAGCATCTTCCTCCAGCGAGACCCCCCTCTAAAACAATCTTCCCCGGGTCGCACGCCGAGCGGGGGGGTGTTCTCGTTTGACGGACAAGGATCGAATATCGCTGGCAGTTGGGAGGGGAGCACTGTAGCATGTACCTTCTCTAATTACTAATTATATCGGGGCGAGGGGGGAGTTCGGTGGAAAGGTGAAATGTGATCGAGGGGGATTTGCAGGGAAGATGGGAGATGTGTGTGTGACAGGGGACAGCTGAGAGCGGTGGAGGGGGCGCAGGGGGGGCGGAGGGGGGTGGGGAGGGGGGAGGGCAGCAGCTGCTCCCTCCTTGGCTGGCTTAGGTCACTTCTAAGGTATCACCATTTTAATGCATTTTTGTTTACTCAATCATTTTAGATATGAGGGCATATAATCTCATAAAGGTTTCTCAGCGCGGGAGGGTGGGTGTCGTGTCAGCAGGTGTGCGGGGAGAAGAGCGGGCAGCTGCGCTGGGTGGAAATGTAACCTCTTGGATGCCACGGGGGTCTGCGTATGGCCGACTAGCTCGTGTAACGCCCTTTCCAGGCTGGCAAAGCAGGGAAGGGGTTAACGTATTATAATCCAATATATTTTATTTCTAACAGCTCACACCCTGTGTCAGTGCCGGACTTACGCAGAATATAACTAAGCTACAGCTCAGGGTCTCACAATACGAGGGGTCTCACAATACGAGGGGTCTCACAGTACCAGGGGTCTCACAGTATGAGGGGTATCACAATACGAGGGGTCTCACAATACTAGGGGTCTCACAATACGAGGGGTCTCACAATACGAGGGGTCTCACAATACGAGGGGTCTCACAATATGAGGGTCTCACAATACGAGGGGTCTCACTGTATGAGGGGTCTCACAATACGAGGGGTCTCACAATACGAGGGGTCTCACAGTACGAGGTGTCTCACAATATGAGGGTCTCACAATACGAGGGGTCTCACAGTATGAGGGGTCTCACAGTACGAGGGGTCTCACAGTACGAGGGGTCTCACAGTATGAGGGGTCTCACAGTACGAGGGGTCTCACAGTACGAGGGGTCTCACAGTACGAGGGGTCTCACAATACGAGGGGTCTCACAATACGAGGGGTCTCACAGTACGAGGGGTCTCACAATACGAGGGGTCTCACAATACGAGGGGTCTCACAATACGAGGGGTCTCACAATACGCCCTTCTGCTCCGGTCCCTGCCCCCCTTCTGCTCCGGTCCCTGCCCCCCTTCTGCTCCGGTCCCTGCCCCCCTTCTGCTCCGGTCCCTGCCCCCCTTCTGCTCCGGTCCCTGTCTCCTGTGTGTGTGTCTGTGTGTCTGTGTGTGCGTGTGTATGTGTGTTTGCATTATGTGTGTGTGTGTGCATGTGTGTGTGTGCATATGTGTGTGTGTGTTTTTGCATTGTGTGTGTATGCATGTGTGTATGTGTGCATGTGTGTGTGTGTGTGCATGCATGTGTGTGCCAACCCGATCGATAAATTAATTGCATTATCGGTTTAGTGAATAGGCCCCTTTGTCTGCTTTTGTGTTCACATTTAAAAGTGTATTAGATGTGAAATGAAAAAGCGAGAACTAGATACATAGGTAGGATCGCCAGATGTCCCATATACACGGGATCGTCCCATATTTCAATGAATTTTCCCAGAAAGGTCTGCCGGGACGCATCATTGTCCCGTATATTAGCGTCTTCACATAAAATGTTTGAACTTAAAATGACTGTAATGAAATCAGTCATAAGAACGTAATAGATTTCTACTTGAGTGTCATAGTTCCCTTTTCCCTTAGATGGCGCTGTCATGGGAGACCAGGTTTATCAACACCTTTTTATACCGGGATCATTGATTGAGCAAAGCAAGGAGGTAAAATAAATTGTAATTTATTTCAGGAAAAGACATACACACAATGTAACACAATTTACACGGTTAACACACATACTGGGAACGGGGCTAACGAATAAATCTATCCTTAAAACTTTTTAAAAAATTCACAAAAACGACCTCTGTAGGAGCCCTTTGCAATGACCGGGAGGTACTCATGAAAGTCCTGGGACTGTTTTCGGCATGCAATGCCAGCCGGGACCGTACGTTCTCAAAAGCGGGACTAAGAAACTTTTCTGCGTTCTAAATCTCTGAAGCCGGATCGCGTCTATTTAGTCCAGAGCATCTTTGAATTTGCCGCTGTTGGTTTGGCGCTTGGAATCTGGGCTCCTGATTGGCTGCAAGGCTCCTTATGGGTTTCAGGGTCTCCTTCACCAACCTCTACAGCCTATCAGAGCGTGGGAATTCTCCTGCCAGCCAATACTCCTGCCGATTTGCCGATATTGTAAAGCCGGGTGATCACCTTTTCTCAGTCTGTAAAGGAGCGTGCGCCAACCTGGCACCTCTGCCTCTTTGCATACTGAGCCCACCCGCTGTCCAGGCTCCACAGAGTCTGGGTTCTGGCAAATGGTTGCCGGATAGCCCTGTGTTAGCCCAGGATGTGGGTACTCAGGCAGAACAGCAGTACCCCTCCTGTTCTAACACCTTGGCATCCCTGAGGCTTTCAAGTACGGACTCCGCACAGACTCAGAGGCACCAAACTGGTCTTCTCGGATTCCATGACTTGGAAATCCCACAGCTCATTTACAGGTTATCAATATATATATACACATTAAATTATAACCATTTAATAAAATATACTGAGTCCTGTCTTCTGTGGGCTAAAAGATGTAAGTTCCTATTCTGGTGTAAGGGATGGAGTGAGTCGGCCCTCGAGGCCTGGTGTTTGACATGCATGCCCTTCAGTCACTAGCCTCATTCTTGGCACACTTTAGAAAAATAACTTTTAAAACTTTTAGACACTGCAATCATGCTCAGCTTTATCTCCTAGCTGGAGCACCCCACTGAACCCCCTATACCAGGTTCAGCGTACCTGGGTACCTCTCCTACACTGGGGAACCCCTGTTACACTAGGGACTCCCTGTATAGCTGCAGGTATAGTTTAACCCCTTCATACTCATTTACCTTGCCTGGATGATGCTGCAGCAGGAATCCTGGCGGTGAGTCGTAAGAACGTTTCAGAGTCAGAGTTTGGCGGAGTAATGTGCTTGGCTGTATCCGAGAATCTCGCTCAATTCCCGGATACAACTTTTGGGGTATCCCCTAACTCCGGAACCCCGATACATAGCCACATTCTATAAAGACTTTCTCCGACAAAACCACCCTGAAACTTTCAGCCTAGAAATCTCCCGGTCCCAGCACCCCAGGAAAGGCAAAAGAAAAATAAATCTTTATTGTCGCATAAATTGCACACAGTCTCAGTAATACATTTTCGACACCTGAGTCCAAAAGCTGACACTCTAGGACCCCAACACACGGGTCAGGGGTAACCAAGTGGGCTTGACCTTTATTGATGAACCTGGTTAACCCCTTCACCGTCACACCTCCCCACTCAAGTTGCAGGCTGTGTTATGCTCGCCTCCTCCGGCGGTTTAACTGGCCTGTCACGTCTTGAGGTTGCTGGCTCGCTGGGACCGTCCTGGCGTGAAAGTCCATCTGCATTTCCATGCTCACTGCCATTTTTGTGCTGGGTGCAAAAGTCAAATTCTTGCAGTACAAGACTCCAACGCAGGAGCTTGCCATTTTCTCCAGACACCCTTTGTAACCAACTCAGTAATCAGTAATCACTGTAAATGTCCGGCCATACAAATAGGGCTGCAGTTTTCTCAGCGCACACACAATGGCCAAACATTCTTTCTCAATTGTGGCATAAGCCACCTCCCTGGGCAGTAACTTTATGCTCAGGTACCCCACAGGGTGCTCTCCCCCCTCCTCCCCCACCTGACTGAGTGCAGCACTGATACTGTAGTCGGAGGCATTGGTCTGCACCAAAATCTTTTTGAATAGTCAGGGGCTGCGAGGATGGGAGCGCTTGCCAGCGCTGTCTTGAGTGCCTGAAACGCTGTTTCACAGACAGGAGACCGGGCTACCAGAACTGGGAGTCACTTCTGTGTCAGATCTGTCAGGGATTTAGCCACGGCACTGTACTGTGGGACAAACTTCCTATAGTAGCCAGCGGTGCTTATAAAAGCCATAACCTGCTTCTTGGTTTTGGGGACTGGCTACTGCACTATAGCCTCAATCTTAGCTGGTTCAGGCTTGAGATGCCCTCCGCCCACCCTGTGCCCTCCGCCCACCCTGTGCCCTAGGTACAAAACCTCTGCCATACCTAGTAAACACTTGGTAAGTTCCTGCTTCCCTAATCCTGCTCAGCACCGCTGCTATATGAACTAGGTGACTGTCCCACGTCCCGCTAAACACTGCGATGTCGTCCAGGTATGCCTGTGCGAAACCCTGCATCCCTTCCAGTAACCTACTGACCAGGCGTTGGAAGGTAGCCGGGGCATTCTTCATCCCAAATGGCATCATTAGAAATTCATATAGGCCACTTGGAGTAATGAATGCTGACTTCTCCCTAGCCTCCTTGGTCAGCGGGATCTGCTAATACCCTTTGCTCAGATCCATAGTGGTCAGATACTTTGCCCCATGAGCTCATCTAACAGCTCGTCCATGCGGGGCATGGGATAGGTATCTGACAACGTCCCTGCATTGAGCTGCCGGTAGTCCACACAGAAGCGGGTGGTCCCGTCCTTCTTAGGTACTAGGTCTACCGGACAAGCCCAAGGGCTCTGGGACGGTACAATTGCCCCTAGGGCCAGAATCACCTCTACTTCCCTCTCTATACTGCCCTTCACCCGATAGGCATGCTTATGCAGAGGTGATCGGTGATATGTGTTCTGCCCTGACACTGGGAGGATGCAGGGAGTGACACTGGGAGGATGCAGGGAGTGACACTGGGAGGGGGGAGCAGGGAGTGACACTGGGAGGATGCAGGGAGTGACACTGGGAGGGTGCGAGCAGGGGGTGACACTGGGAGGATGCAGGGAGTGACACTGGGAGGATGCGAGCAGGGAGTGACACTGGGAGGATGGGAGCAGGGAGTGACAGTGGGAGGGTGGGAGCAGGGAGTGACACTGGGAGGATGCATGGAGTGACACTGGGAGGATGGGAGCAGGGTACAGTTGGAGGATGTGTGAGGGCAGGGAGAGTGACCACTGGGAGGATCCAGGGAGGACAATGGGAGGATCGCGATAGCAGGAGTAGACACTGGGAGGATGGGAGCCAGGAGTGACCTGGGAGGGGGTGCATGGAGTGACACGGGTGGGAGTCAGGAGTGAACACGTGGAGGGGTGCAGGTGGTGACTACTGGGTGGGCAGGGGATGACACTGGGAGGATGGGAGCAGGAGTGACACTGGGGAGGATGCGGGAGTTGACACTGGGAGGATGGGAGCCAGGGAAGTGACACTGGTAGGATGGAGGAGACAAGGGAGATGACCGCACGGGAGTGAAGCTCGGGACGGACACTGGCGAGGCGAGCGGGGGTGACACTGGGAGGATGCAGAGCAGGAGTGACGTTGGGAGGGTGGGGCAGGGGAGTGACACTGGGAGGATGCATGGGAGAACACTGGGAGGATGGTGGAGCAGGTATGACACTGGAGGGGGGAGCAGGGAGTGACACTGGGAGGGGGGAGCAGGGAGTGACAGGGTGGGAGAGCTGGAGTCAGGGAGGCACGGGGAGGAAGCAGTCGTGAAAGGGAGGAGAGGGAGGAATGTCCCTACGCGTGGACTGGGTGGGAGCAGGGAGGAACAGGGGGGTGCAGGAGAGTATTTGGGAGGAAAGGGAGGGAGTGAGCATGTGGAGATGTCACATGAGTGAACTGTGGGAGGAGTCACGGGAAGTGGAGGGCAGGGGTGACGGTGGGAGAGGGAGAGGACACTGGGTAGGATGCAGGGATTGACACTGGGAGGATGCGAGCAGGGAGTGACTGGAGCGTGGACAGGAGGTGCATGGGAGTGACTGGGAGGATGGCAGGAGTGACACTGGGGAGGCAGGGAGTGACTGAGCGGGAGCATGAACACTGGGACGGATGCAGGGAGTGACACGGGGATGCGAGAGGATGCTGGAGGCAGAGGAGTGACACGGGAGGATGCAGGAGTGCACTGGGAGGATGCAGGGGTGACAACTGGGGGATGCAGGGAGTGACATGTGGATGAAGGATGCACGGAGGATTCGGGTGACACTGGGAGGGTGGGAGCAGGTGACTGAATAGGAGCACGGGAGGGGGAGCAGGGAGTGACACTGGGAGGGTATGCAGAGGGAGTGAACACTGGGAGGATGCAGGGAGAGTGACAGGGGGCAGATGAACTGGAGATGCAAGGGAGTCGACCACGGGAGGAGGGGATGACAGGAGGACAGGGGAGGGTGGGAGCAGGGAACCCGGACACTGGAGAGGGCAGGGAGTTAGCACTTGGGAGGATTGCAGGGAGTGAGTGACACGGGAGGGAGCAGGAGTGAACACTGGGAGTTGGGGAGCACTGGAGGGACACTGGTAGGAGTGCAGGGAAGTGACACTGGGAGGGGGCGAGCGGGAATTGAACTCACTGGGAGGGGGGAGCAGGGGAGTGACACTGGGAGGGGGAGCAGGGAGGGAAGGGAGTCTGGGATCATGGGTGATGTGTTTTATTCTTTGATGAGCAGGGAGTGGGAGGCCGGGGGGGGGGAGCAGGGAGTGACACTGGGAGGATGGGAGCAGGGAGTGACACAGAGGATGGAAGCAGGGAGTGACAGTGGGGAGATCAGAGTTGACACCGGGAGGGTGGGAGCAGGGAGTGATACCGGGAGGGTGGGTGCAGGGAGTGACACTGGGAGGATGCAGGGAGTGAACACTGGGGGATGGGAAGCAGGGAGTGACATGGGAGGATGGTGCAGGGAGTGACACTGGGAGGAAAGGAGCAGGGAGTGAGAGCACTGGAGATGGAGGATGGGACAGGGTATGACACTGGGAGGACTCAGGGAGTGTGACACTCGGGAGGATGGAGCAGGGAGTGACACTAGAGGCTGCAGGGAGGACAGACTGGGCGGTGGAGCAGGGAGGAAGAATGGGAGGGGGGGCAGGGAGTGAAACTGGGGGGATGCAGGAGTGACACAGGAGGGGGTGGGGAGGGAGTGACACTAGAAGGATGCAGGAGTGACAATGGAGGGGGGAGCAGGGAAGTGACGCCTGGTTAGGGTGGGAGCAGGGAGTGAATGGGGGGATGCAGGTAGTGACCCAGGGAGGGTGGGATGAGCACAGGGAAGTGACAATAGAAGGATGTCAGGGAGTCAGTGGGGAGGGGGGGAGCAGGGAGTCACACTGGGAGGATGGGAGTAGGGAGTGACACTGGGAGGGTGGGAGCAGGGAGTGAAACTGGGGGGATGCAGGGAGTGACACAGGGAGGGTGGGAGCAGGGAGTGACAATAGAAGGATGCAGGGAGTGACAGTGATCAGGGTGCTGGGAGGTGCCAGGGAGTGACATGGGAGGGAGCAGGGGAGTGGGACACTGGTAGGGTGGAGGCAGGGAGTGCGGGAGCACTGGGATGACAGGGGTGGGAGCGGGAGGCATAGGGAGTGAATAGTGAAGTGGGGGGGACGGAGTGCACAGGGAGGTGAACAGCAGGAGGCCGTGGGAGCAGGTGGGAGTGCCTGGATGCAGGAGGAAGTGATGGGACAGGGAGGGTGACACAGGGAGGGTGGGAGTAGGGAGTGACACTGGAGGGTGGGAGCAGGGAGGAATGGGTAAGGTGACACGGAGGATGGAGGCAGGAGTGACACAAATAGCGTGAGTGCGTGTGGGAGAGTAGGGAGTGACACTGAGGAGCGGTGGATCAGGGAGTGAAACTGGGGGAGGATGCGAGGAGTGACACAAGGGAGGGTGGGAGAGGGAGCATGATGACATCTAGAAGGATGCGGGTACAGTGGGACACTGGAGCGGTCAGTGACACTGGGCAGGGTGGAGTCAGGGATGAACTGGGGAGGATGCAGTAGATGACACGGAGCTGGAGCAGTGAGGGAAGATAGAAATCAGCAGGGAGACATGGAGCAGGGAGTGACACTGGGAGGGTGCAGGGAGTGACACTGGGAGGATGCAGGGAGATGGACACTGAGGATGCAGGAGTTGACACGTGGGAGGTGAGGCATGGGAGGGTGCAGGAAGGACACTTGGAGAGGCGGATACGGACAGGGAGGAGGAGATGACACTGGGGGGCAGAGATGGGGTGAAGGAAGAACGAGGGTGAGGAAGTAGTAACTGGGGAGGATTGCAGGGATGACACTGGAATGGATGCAGGGATGACACTGGGAGTTTAGGTAGTGCCAACTGGAGGATGCAGGGAGTGAAGTATGCACTGGGAGGGGTGGGAGCAGGGAGTGACAACGGGAGTAGCAGCGAGGACGCTGGGAGGATTCAGGGGTGACACTGGGATGATGCAGGGAGTGACACTGGGAGGTGGGAGATGGATGTGACACTGGGAGGGGGGGGAGTGCACGAGGGAGTGAGCAGTGCGACACTGGGAGGGGAGCAGGGATGAGCACTTGGGAGGCGGGATGCAGGGAGTGCGACACTGAGGAGGGGGAGCGAGGGACCATGGGAGGTGACGCGGATGGGAACGGGGATGCAGGGATGACACTGGAGGTGGGAGCAGGGGGTGACACTGGAGGAGTCAGTGAGTGACCACTGGGAGGATGGGGCAGGGAGGTGACCATGGGAGGATGCAGGGGTGACACGGGAGGGTGGGAGACAGGCGATGACACTGGGAGATGAGGAGTGAACTGGGATGAGCAGGAGTGACACTGGGAGTGTGGGAGCAGGGAGTGACCACTGGGATGATAGCAGGGAGTGACACTGGATGAGAGGCGGAGTGACCACTGGGAGGATGTGAAGGGAGATGACCCTGGGAGATGCATGGGTGACACTGGGAGGATGCTGGAGGGGGGGGGGGGACACTGGAGGAGCAGGGGAGTGACACTGGGAGGATGCAGGGATGCGAGTGACACTGGGAGGATGAGGGAGGCGTGACACTGGGAGGATGGGAGCAGGGAGTGACACTGGGAGGCATGACAGGGAGGGCGAGTGACACTGGGAGGGGGGAGGCACGGGAGGAGCAAGGGAGTGAACACGGGAGGATGCTGCAAGGAGTTGACACTGGGAGGATGCAGAGAGTGACATGGTAGGGATGCAGGAGTGACACCTGGGAGGAGCATAGGATGACACTGGGATGAGGGTGACAGGGGGGGAGTGACACTGGGAGGATGCAGGGGGTGACACTGGGGAGGATGAGGGAGTGACATGGGAGGATGGAGCAGGAAACCCCTGAGATGGTGCAGGGAAGTGGCACCTGGGAGGCGGGGAGCAGGGAGTGGCACTGGGAGGACTGCAGGGGGACACTGGGAGGGGGGACAGTGGAGGGAACTGGGAGGGCACGGGAGTGGACATGGGAGGGGGGGGAGCAGGGATGGACACTGGGAGGGGGAGCAGGGAGGACATGGGAGGGGGGAGCGGGAGTGACACTGGGAGGGGGGAGCAGGGATTGAACACTGGGGGGATTGGCGGGAGTGACACTGGGAGGATGCAGGGGAGAGAGTGAACTGGGAGGATGGGAGCAGGGAGTGACACTGGAGGATCAGGGGTGACAGGGGAGGATGACACGGAGTGCATCTGGGAGGGGGAGCAGGGCGTGACACTGGGGAGGGGGAGCAGGAGTGACACTGGGAGGGGGGTAGCAGGGATGACCACTGGAAGGGGACAGGAGTGACACTGGGGGGATGCAGTTAGCAGTGAGGTGCAGGTAGTGACACTGGTGAGGATGGAGCAGGGAGTGACACTGGGAGGGAGGAGCAGGAGTGCACTGAGGATGGAGCAGGGGTGACACTGGGAGGAGGTGCAGGGAGTGACACTGGGAGGGGGGAGCAGGGAGTGACACTGGGGGGTGGAGCAGGGAGTTACTCCTGGAGGTATGCAGGGGAGTGACACTGGGAGGATGCAGGGAAGTGAACCCTGGGAGGAGCAGGAGTGACACGGGGAGGGGGAGCAGGGAATGTGACACTGGGAGGGGGGGAGAGGGAGTGACACTGGGGGGAATGCAGGATACGGAGTGCGGACGCGAGGGGAGAGGGCGTGTGACACTTGGGAGGGGGAGGGTGCTGGAGCCAGGGAGTGACACTGGGAGGATGCAGGGAGTCACTGGGAGATGCAGTGGGAGTGACACTGGGAGGATGCAGGGAGACATGTAGATTCATGGGATGACACTGGAGGGGGAGTGCAGGGAGTGACCACTGGGAGGGGGGATCAGGGAGTGACACTGGGAGGATGCAGGGAGTGACACTGGGGGGACTGCAGGGAGTGACACTGGGAGGGTGCAGGGAATGACACTGGAGGGGGGAGGGGGAGGAGAGCAGGGAGTGACACTGGTAGGGTGGAGCAGGGATGACACGGGAGGATGGGAGCAGGAGTGACACTGGGAGGGGGAGCAGGAGTGACACTGGGAGGATGCAGGGATTGACACTGAGAGGGTGCAGAGGAGCACTGCACTGGGAGGGTGGCAGGGAGTGACACTGGAGGATGGCAGGGAGTGACACTGGGAGGATGCAGGAGTGACACTGGGAGGGGGAGCAGGGAGTGACACTGGGAGGATGCAGGAGACACTAGGAGGATGCAGGGAGTGCTGGGGGATGCCGGGGAGTGACACTGGAGGGATGCAGGATGACCGGGGGAGTCAGGGATCACTGGAGGGGGGAGCAGGGAGGAATGACACTGGGAGGATGCAGCGTGACACTGGGAGGATGCAGGAAGGCATGGGGGGATGCAGGGAGTGACCTGGGAGGATGAGGGAGCATGGATTGACACTGGGAGGATGCAGGGAGTGACACTGGGAGGGTTGCAGGGAGTGACACGGACTGGGGGGATGCAGGGAGTGACACACTGGGAGGGAGGATGCAGGGAGTGGTACACTGGGAGGGGGGAGCAGGGAGTGAACCTGAGGATGATGACACGGGAGGATGACACTGGGAGGATGCAGGGAGTGACACTGGGAGATGCAGGGAGTGACACTGGGAGATGCAGCAGGGGAGTGACACTGGGAGGGCAGGGAGTGACCTGGGGGGACAGGGGATGACACTGGGAGGATGCAGGAGTGACCTGGAGGATGCAGGGAGTTGACACTGGAGGATCGGTGACACTGGGGGGGGGCAGGGAGTGACACTGGGGGGAGGATGCAGGGAGTGACACTGGGGGATGGGATGCACTGGAGTGACACTGGATGATGGGAAGGCAGGGAGTGAACACTGGGAGGATGCAGGGAGTGACACTGGGAGGGGCGAGTGCAGGGAGATGCTACACTGGGGGGATGCAGGGAGTGCACTGGGAGGATGCAGGGAGTGACACTGGGAGGGGGAGCAGGGAGTGACAGCGGAGGATGCAGGGAGTGACCTGGAGGGGGAGCAGGGAGTGACACTGGGGGGAGGGGGGACAGGAGTGACACTGGGAGGATTCAGGGAGTGACACTGGAGGATGCAGGGAGTGACACTGGGAGGATGCAGGGGTGACACTGGGAGGAGTTCCAGGGAGTGACAGTGGAGTGGGGGGAGCAGGGAGTGGACACTGGGGGGGATGCAGGGAGTGACACACTGGGAGGATGCAGGGAGTGCACTGGGAGGGGGGAGGGAGCAGGAGTGAACACTGGAGGGGGGAGCAGATGACACTGGAGGGGAGTGCGGGAAGTGACACTGGAGGGGGATGCAGGGGAGTGCCGATGCAGGGAGTGACATGCAGGATGCATGGAGGATGCAGGAGTGAACATGGGAGGATGCAGGGAGTGACACTGGGAGGGGGAGCAGGGAGTGACACTGGGAGGGGGAGGAGTGACACTGGGAGGGGGAGCAGGGGTGCATGGGGGGGAGCAGGGAGTGACACTGGGAGGTGCAGGAGTGAACGGGAGGGGGGCAGGGAGTGACACTGGGAGGGGGGAGCGGGAGTGATGGGAGGATGCAGGGAGGACACTGGGGGGATGCAGGGAGTACACTGGAGGATGGGAGCAGGATGACACTGGGAGGATGCAGGGAGTGACCCGGAGGGGGGAGCAGGGAGTGACACTGGGAGGGGGAGCAGGCAAGTGACACTGGAGCGGATGCAGGGAGTGACACTGGGAACGGGGGGAACAGGGAGTGACACGTGGAGGGGGGAGCAGGGATGACACTGGGAGGGGGAGGAGTGACACTGGGAGGGGGGAGCAGGGAGTGACACTGGGGAGGGGGAGCCGGGAGTGACACTGGGAGGGGGGAGCAGGGAGTGCACTGGGAGGGGGAGCATTGAGGAAAAACCCAAAACGGGAGGATGCAGGGAGTGACACTGGGAGGGGGAGCAGGGAGTGACACTGGGAGGATGCAGGGAGAGTGACACTGCGAGGGGGGAGCAGGTGAGACTGGAGGATGCAGGGAGAGTGACACTGGGAGGATGCAGGGAGGGTGACACTGGGAGGGGGGATGCAGGGGTGACACTGGAGGATGCAGGGATGACCTATGGGGGGAGCAGGGAGTGACACTGGGAGGGATGCAGGGGGAGTGACAGGCGGTCAGGATGCAGGGAGTGACCTGGAGATGCAGGGAGTGACACTGGGGGATGCAGGGAGTGACACTGGGGATGCAGGGAGTGACAATGGAGAAGCGGCGTGAACTGGGAGGATCAGGCGGACACTGGGGGGATGCAGGGAGTGACACTGGGAGGATGGGAGCAGGGAGTGACACTGGGAGGATGCAGGGAGTGACACTGGGGGGATGGGAGCAGGAGTGACAAGGGAGGAGGGCAGGGAGTGACAGTGGATGGGATCAGTGGAGTGACACTGGGAGGGGGAGCAGGGAGTGAGGGAGATAGGATGACACTGGGAGATGCAGGGAGTGACACTGGGAGGATGCAGGGAGAGACACTGGAGGGGATGCAGGGAGTGGACCCTGGTAGGATGAGGAGGTAGGAGTGACACTGGGAGGGATGCAGGGGAGGACACTGGGGGGATGGGAGCAGGGAGTGACACTGGGAGATGCAGGGATGGGACACTGGGAGGATGCAGGGAGTGACAGTGGATGGGAGCAGGGAGTGACCTGGAGGGGGACAGGGAGTGACAGGAGGATGGGCGGGAGTGACACTGGGAGGATGCAGGGAGTGACCGGACTGGGGGGATGCGGAGTGACACTGGGAGATGCAGGGAGTGACACTGGGGGGATGCAGGGAGTGACACTGGGAGGATGCAGGGAGTGACACTGGGAGGGGGGAGCAGGGAGGGGACATGGGAGGATGCAGGGAGTGACACTGGGAGGGGGGAGCAGGGAGTGACACTGGGAGGGGGAGCAGGGATGGACACTGTGAGGAGCAGGGAGTGACACTGGGGGGATGCAGGAAGAGTGACACTGGGAGGAATGTAGGAGTGACACTGGGAGGGTATGCAGGGAGTGACACTGGGAGGATGTCAGGGTGACATGGGAGGATGCAGGGAGGACACTGGGGGGATGCAGGGTTACCTGGGGGATGCAGGGAGTGACACTGGGAGGATGCAGGGAGTGACACTGGGAGGATGCAGGGAGTGACACTGGGAGGATGCAGGGAGTGACACTGGGGTGACAGGGAGTGAATGTGGAGGGGGGAGCAGGGAGTGACACTGGGGGAGGGGGGAGAGTGAGTGACACTGGGAGGGCGGGAGAGTGAGTGCACTGGGGGGATGCAGGAGTGACACTGGGAGGATGCAGGGAGTGAGTCTGGGAGGGGGGAGCAGGGAGTCACATGGAGGGGGAGCAGGGAGTGACACTGGGTGGGGGGAGCAAGGGAGTGAAAGGGAGGATGCAGGGGAGTGACACTGGAGGGGGAGCAGGGAGTGACACTGGGAGGGGGGAGCAGGGAGTGACACTGGGGGGGGATGCAGGGAGTGACACTGTGGAGGAATGTCCAGGAGTGACACTGGGAGGATGCAGGGAGTGACACTGGGGGGAGCAGGGAGTGACACGGGAGGATGCAGGGAGTAACTGGGAGGATCAGAGTGACACTGGAGAGGATGCAGGGAGTGACACTGGGTGGGAGCAGGGAGTGACACTGGGAGGATGATGCAGGGAGTGACAGCTGGGGAGGAGCAGGAGTGACACTGGGGGATGCAGGGAGTGACACTGGGAGGATGCAGGGAGTGACACTGGGAGGATGCAGGGAGTAGTGACACTGGGAGGATTCACTGGAGGTGACCTGGGAGGATGCAGGGAGGGACATGAGCGATGCAGGGAGTGACACTGGGAGGATGCAGGGAGTGACACTGGGGGGATGCAGGGAGTGACACTGGAGGATGCAGGAGTGACACTGGGAGGATGCAGGGAGTGACACTGGAGGATCAGGAGGACACTCGGAGGGTGGGAGCAGGGATACACTGGGGGATGCAGGGAGTGACACTGGGAGGGGGGAGCAGGGAGTGACACTGGGAGGATTGCAGGAGGTGACACGGGAGATGAACTGGGAGATGCAAGGGAGTGACACTGGGGAGTTGACTGGCTGAGCAGGGAGTGACAATGGGGGATGCAGGTGGTAGTGACACTGGGATGGGAGCAGGATGCACGGGAAATCAGGAGTGACACTGGGAGGATGGCAGGAGTGACACTGGGAGGATGCAGGGAGTGGAACTGGGATGAGTGACAATGGGAGTGCAGGTGCCGTGACACTGGGAGGATGCAGGGAGTGACACTGGGAGGATCAGGGAGTGACACTGGGGAGGAATGCGGAGCAGAAAGTGGGAGGGGGGTTGCAGCAATTCTCTGTGCCTCTGGCGTCACGTTGGTGAACGGCGCCGTTGCTTGGCACCAGACGGCAGTCCACCGACTTCAACACAACTAGGCTTGCCGCTGCACCGGAAAGCGTTCCCCGGCTCCCAGAACGACATTGACGCTCCCACCGAGAAGCGGCCGCCCCGGCTCCGGAACTGACGACACATTGCGCTTGCGCCGAGAAGCAGGCCCGTCCCGCATGACACATTGCGACGCCTACTTTGACAGCACGATGACAATGACTCCGAAAACACTGAAAAGAATCAAAAATTGAGCTCTGTCTCTCTGACACCGGCTCCCGCACTGACACATTGCGCTGCACCGGCTCCCACGACCATCTGCACCGCCACACCTTCGTCTGCACGGCTCCCGCACTACACATTTCGCTGCCCGGCTCCGCCACTGACCATTGCCGCTTGCCGCCGAGAAGCGGCCCCGGCTCCCGCACTGACACATTGCGCTGCGCCGAGAAGCGGCCCCGGCTCCCGCACTGACACATTGCGCTGCGCCGAGAGCGAGGGCCCGGCTCCCGCATGACACATGGCCTTAGACCGCAGATTCCGATACAGGATGGCCCCAAGCGGGGAAGTAGCGCCGGTGTCCGCGGCCAACTGCTACCGGATTCTCGGGGCTGGGAGTCCGGCCTGATCTGCGCCCCGGGTGCAGGAGGTAATTACAGGTCATGAGGTATCGGGGTGGGTTGCGGAGGAATTACGGGGTGTGAGGACTGGAGGTATTAATGAGGGGGGGTGAGGAGGTTAATTACAGGGGGGGGGTGCAGGAGGTAATACAGGTGGGAGTTTCAGGAGCTAATTACAGGGGAAACAGGGTGGAGGCGGAACACAGGGGATGGGTGCCGAGGGTAATTACAAGGGGGGGGGGGGTGCAGGAGTCTCGGGGTGGATGGTAATTACAGGGGGAGGGTGCAGGAGGTAATTACAGGTGGGGGGGGGGGATGAAGGGGAGCGTGGGGCAGGACGGCTCGGAATTACAGGGGAGGTGCGAAGGGTGGTAGGAATAAAGGGGGTGAGGTAATTACAGCGGGTGGTGGCAGGATTTGCCGTGAATTACAGAACGGGAGGGTGTGCGGATGGTAGTCGCGAGGAGGGGGGTGATGCGGCGACGTAATTACAGGGGGGGTGGGGTGGAACTCGGGGAGGTAATACGGGGGGGGGGAGGTGCATCGGTAATTACAGGGGTGGGGTGCAGAGAAAACAGTTGGCAGGAGTATTACAGGGGGTGGGGTGCAGGAGCGGTAATACAGAAAGGGGGGGTGGTGCAGAAGCGCTAATTACAGGGGGAGCTGGAGTGCCAGGAGGTAAATTACCAGGTGGGTGCAGGGAGGTTAATTACAGGGGGGGGCGGTGCAGAGAGTAATTACAGGGGGAGGGGTGCATGGTAGGTAATTAACAGGGGGGGCAGGTTCGGGTAATACAGGGGGAGGGGGTGCAGGAGAATTACAGGGGTGGTGCAGGAGGTAATTATAGGGGAGGGGGTTCAGGAGGTAATTACCTACAGTGCAACAAGAAACAAATTTTACAATGGGGGGGTATGTGGGTGCCGAGTAATTACACTGGTGTCGTGTTTGCCGGCGGTCCTTCCACCGCGCTCACCCCAACACCCAACTCCCCCCCCCCCCAGGGGGGAGGGGGTGCAGGAGGTAATTACAGGGGGGAGGGGGTGCAGGAGGTAATTACAAGGGGGGTGCTGGGTGTTATTAACCCTTTCTGTGCCAGTCATTTCCTGTTACATTACGGCGTCACACTCATTAATATGATCGTTTGTATGTAAATACATACTCTGGAGCGCTATATAATGGGGGAGGGGGTCAGAGTTCTGTATATTACATCAACAGAATGACGCACAGATGTCATCATATCTGTGAAGTAGGTGGCAATTTATTGGGCTGTGAGGGTAGGAGGGGGGCAGGTGTAGGTGGGCAGTGAAGATAGTTAAGGTAGCGAATAGGCATTGAGGGCTAGAGAACAGACTTAGGGGCCTATGCAGAGAGCAGCGGTAGTAATAATTGGAGAGTTTTAGAAAAACTAGATTTAATGGAGAGTTTTATTCTCCATATGCAGAAATGGGCGAAATCCGCTATTTTTAGCATTACTGCATGTGGAGAATTGTAAATGAGGAGATGCGCGCAGCTGAAAGGAAAAAAAAAAAAATCGCGCATTTTTTTTTTGTTTCCCCATAGCTCCTGCTTCTTGCCAACTTTAGTTGGCGGAGAAAATTGGAGAAAATCGCGCCAAAAACAGCCGCTAGATGGCGAGCGCGCCTTTCTGAATTCGGATATTTTTCAGACTGGCGAGATGTAGTTTCTCGCCAGCCGCGCGGCGAGATTTTCAAATAGAAAAAAAAAATGGCGCTTTTTTCCTACCTCGCCATTTTCAGCTGTTTTTTGCGCGATTTTCGCCGGAAAATGGTGAGATTGTAAATAGCGCTGCTCTCTGCATGAGGCCCCTAGTATGAGTGAAGAAAACTAAGTTTGCTTGGCAAGGTAAAGTGCAGTGTTATAGGAGGAGAGCATACATTTATAGTATATATAGTATATCTCCTCCAGTAACGTACCGCAGTGTGAGATCAGTTTTGGGGGAAGCAGGTAAAGTGGGTGTGCCATGCTCGTGGCTTACATTATCGGGGAGAACGTGTGATGGCAGGAGCCATCTTGTCTTAGGCCCGGGCCATAGAGGGGTGGGGAGAGCGGAGGCGCGCTAACGCTGAGGCTCGCCTGCTTCAGTCAGCGCGATTGCACAGACTTGCAGGCGAGCCAGCGTGCGCGAAGGGAGCCGGGGGAGGTGGTTGGAGGCGGGGCAGTGACGTCGCTGGGCCAATCGCCCGCGACGCACTGACGTCAATGTCACGGTGCCGACGTCACGGCGCCGTGACGTTGACGCTGCTGTGCTGTGATTGGAGGTTTTCAGCCGACAGCGCGCTGAAAAACAGCTTGGCGCTCGGCTGAAACCTCCAACTCGTCAGCACGCCTGCAGACGCTCGCGTGAGCCCCCTCTCAAGGCATCCTCATTGAGGATGCAGGGGCTCAGCGCGGAGCGTCCCCACGCCTCAGCACGGCCTGTCCGTCTATGGACTCGGCCTAAGGCTGATGAAAGTATACTGTCCTATAGAGAGGTTGCTAGGAAAGGGTAGTGATGGGCGAGAGGAGAGGATGTAAAGATGAGGACAATAAGCGGGGGTGTAGAATATGTAGGCTTCTGTATGTGCGTGTGGAACTAGGTGATCTGCAGGGTGCAGAGGGTAAAGTGAGGTTAAAGGTTAGAAGGTGATGATCAGGGAGAGGGAAGGGCATGCTAGACAGAGCAGAAGTGGGAGAAACCCAGGTCAACGGAGTCTCCATTGCACTGTCACTACTGTGAAGTTTCATCCACACATTATATAAGTTACGGTGGGTAAAAAAGTGACAAAACCCCTCTGTGACATAGTGTGAAGATTCCCAGGGGAGCCAAATCTCACCGAAATTTATAATAAGATCCATGTAAGGGACTTGTGAGACGCTCCGGAATATGAACTTCTCTCAGTGTTTGTAAAATCACAGTGGAGGTCCTTCCTTGTGCCAGAAGTTCGCGAGTCTGCACCTGGTGGCCAATAATATGTGTGAAGTCCATATCTGGTACAGTTTAGGTATGTTCTGGTTGTTTAGTTTCAATGTTAGGATCCCCTGTGTGATCTCCTCTTTCGATACGGAGACAAATGGAAAATTGTAAGCACCTTAATACACATTTGCTTAAAGAAGCATATGAATAGCACTGTGGATATTCTGAACACATGATACATAAAGCTTGGCCCCCTGCAGACGCACTTACCAGAACTCCCTCCTACTGTCTCTGTACATTCTCCCTACCTACCAATTAGACTGTAAGCTCCTCTTCCTTAATGTTACTCTTATGTCTGAAGCACTTATTCCCATGACCTGTTATTTATATTATCTGTTATTTATTTGATTACCACGTGTATTAGCTATGTACATTAATGGCGTTATATAAATAAAGACATACAATAAACTGTTGGGGGGGTTGATATAGGGGTACTCCCAGGTTGAGCTTCATGGTTGCAGTTCGGGTTGCGCTTTGATAGATGGGAAGTATATATATAATGTATACCTTGTTCATTTATGTAACTGTATTTGTAACCATGTATTATTTTGTTTTACTCTGTGCCCAGGACATACTTGAAAACGAGAGGTAACTCTCAATGTATTACTTCCTGGTAAAATATTTTATAAATAAATAAATAAGTAGCACACCCCACAAAATAATCATTGAATCCATTTGCAATGTCAGTGGGATTTGTCAATGTAGTACTGTATCATCCTTTTTGATATACAATGGTTATTGATGGCTAGAAGTATGGAATATATTGTTGATAACCTTCCAGACGTTTGCTGGATTTGATGTACTGTATTCTGGTGAAGCTTGTCAGAGTAATATTGGGCTTTTGCTGGTCTTGTTTGCCTTGTGCACATGTTCCGCAGGCATCTGTAGTTTTTAAGATCCTTGGTAGTGCCAGTTACTTTGTAGCTTTTCCACAAGGCATCCCTGAACTGGTAGAGTGCTATAAGGTCAGTTGTAACCCGCAGAAGGTGGGCCCCCCGTAATTTTATTCTGCGTAGTGGAACATGGGTATCATAGAGTTTTAAGAACTCAGATTGGAAATAATCAAGCGCAGAATCGTGGTCAAGTATTAAGTCGATTCTGTACCAAGGGCAGTTGGTAAGTGTGACGATAGTGAGGGTTTGGCCCGGGATTAACGGGGTTACTCCCCAAGGGCCCCCCTCTAACCTCGCCAGGGAGACAAGGGATTAACTGGGCTGAGGTCCAGAAATGTGATTTAACCCTTGTTATAACATGAAAATGCTTATTCCCCTGTGTAAAATGTATTGTTGCTGGGTCAGTGTCTGCATAACCCACCCACTGGGACTTAAGGGGTTAATCTTATATGCAGTGCTGAATAAACAGTTACCTGAAAACTGGTAATTTGGTAACGGAGTAAGACAGGACCCTGAGCCTTGGGGGTACAGCCTCCGGGTCACCCCCCAAGTACACACATATTAAAAATATAACTTTGTCATAAGAGGAACATATATTTTTGATAAAGTGACTTTTTGCAGTCTTACAAGGTACAGGCCAAATGCTAACTACCTCTGCCTGCCTTTGTAATGCGTACCAGGACCAAATGGTGCCTCATATGAGTCTATTCACGTTTGATATGCAAGCTTCCTCACTGGAAGTGTATATCAACAGAGAGGTGTGACACCTAGTGATCAACAGGTAATGACCTAATTGTTTATGCGAGAAGCTACAAGCCTACTTCAAAAGGTTTTATTGATGGGGCCAGGGTGGGTAACTTTATTAAATATAAGAATATTATGAGATGTCCTTGGCGGAACCGGCTAAGAGCTACATATTTGTATTCGTGGGATTTAGCATATCTTTTTGAATCTAAACACTGTATATGTAACTGCTGCTAAATGCCAGATATTAATATCTCTATTCATTTTCATACTACACTGTAATGTTGGGTCTCTCTGCGAGCGTCAGGTGGGACGGGATGTATTAATAGGTCTCCTCTGCTTGTAGGTATTACGGAACGGGAGTTAGGCAATGATTTGCAGTAAATATGAAATTTTGGTTGAGTTCTGAGGAACCCCTGTTGTGATGAGCAGGAAAGGCTAGAATTTACAAGCCTGGTCATCAAAGACCAAATTGCTAATTGTTTATGCTTGGCCTAGGGACCAAGGGAAGTGGATGTTTTTGTAAATGTGGTAATTCACACTTCAATGGAAGCCAAAAGAGCTTCAAAGACTTTTTGCTAGCCGTCGCGGCACCTAGGGTTAAAGAGATGAGTTTGACATAGTATATAAGTCAAAGCCACCCTTTACCCATGTTGTTCATGCAAAGTGCTTCATGGTTCTTCATTGTTCTTCATGCAAATGATCTTCATGCCTGCATGTCATCAGGCCTGTTGTTGTGCTATACCATCTTGATTGCTGAGAAGAAATGCCATGCATGTGTCCTGCCTGTTTTGCTGTGATGTCAACTGAAATATGGGAGAAGTGGCCAGTCTGTAATCCTGATGGCTTTCTTGCCATAATCTTTAAGTAAGTGTCTATATTTTGCTGTTATTGTATAATCTGCTGTGTTCACCTTTATCAAGGAATAAATTATATTTATCATATCTAAGTCTCGTTCCAGTTCAAACCCAGGTATATATATATTTATATATAGTTTTGGTGTAAATTACAACCTGTCACAAGCTACCGTGACAGTAAGGTCAGCCATAAACTGTTGTGGGTTAAACTTTCTAGATGTTCTAGTGAGGAGAACTTTAGGGCTAGATTGGGGAGATCTGATTTTGCTTACACAGTACACTACTGCATGGTCACTGAAAATGTCAGGTAGGTTACCACATGATTTGATTCAGTTGGGACAAGGGTACAGAATCCAACCTAGCAGGGAATGGTTGCCAGATTTTAGATTTGTCCATGTGGGTTGGGAAATTAGTTGGGTTAAATTTAGTGACTTGAATTGTGTTCAGATTTTGTTGTTTTTGGGGTCAAGCCAATTGAGGTTGAAATCCCAAAGAACTAACAGCTCACACTTCCCATTCAGAGAGGAAATTGTGCCCAGACAATGAGTGCTATTAGCCAGGGATTGCAGTGGGGCTTTAGGAGGGTGGTAGATGCCAGCAATAAGAATAAGCATAGAGAAGGAGGGGGAGGGGCACATTTTACCAACTAGGGTGGGCTTGGGATACAGCATAAATGGTAAGAGTCTTAAATATATAATAACAAAAATGGCCTATCCCTGAAGGGAGATAGATGCATCAAGAGTTTTAGGAGTTGGCCATTGCCTGCGCTCTCACTACTTGTGTAAACAATTAAAGGTGTGATGACATTTACCACTTGGATGGTAAAATATATACACGTGCACTGCTTATACCATGTCCCCCTAGAGTTTTAGCATAATACTTTTCGTTTTACTTCACAAATACCTCAAATACTGTATCTTTGCTTGTTTACGTCAGACTGGACTGTACAAGTGCGACATACTGCTGAGCCGCTGCAGTTGGGACGTCCCATGCACATTTCGGGCAGTCCCTGTAATGGTGGGACCGTTGGTAACCCTATGTACAGTGGTGAATTTACAAACCTGCCGCACATAGGCACTTACCTTGGTGCCTCCTCTTTTGTTCCGCCCTCCTTTTGCGTTGTGGCGTCAAATGGCGCTGCGGCATCGCGTTACCATGGAAATGTGATGGCATGTTGCTATGGTAACGTTGCCTATGTACTAGCTGCTGGGTGCAACACAATTTAGCACATGGGAAACGCCAATGAAAAAGTCACCTGTAAGCTGAGTGAGCTGTGTGTAAAGGTGCATGGCGCGCCGTTTTACCGGTACATGTACCGTGCTTAGTCAGGCACTTTACATGTGCATTGGGACAGGTTGTAACTTGGTGCGGGGGTGGCTATAGGAAGAGTTACCATATTATGGTGCATATTATTAGGAGATTAATCAAATGCTTCAACTAAAAAGTAAAGGTACTGCACACCAGAAATGATTCGTTAAGGGCATATAATAATATATTAGAAAGTGGTTACCGGGCGCGTCCAGAGACCGTGCAGCACCTGTCACACATCCATATAGGGGAGAGGTCGCCAGGCGCACCGAGCTGTATTTTCAGTACAAAATAGTGTTTATTTTACATAAAGAAAAAACAACGTTTCAGCCACGATGAACGCCTTTAGGGACGAAACTTTATTTTTTTAAATGTAAAATAAACACTATTTTTGTATTGAAAATACACCAAGAGCGCCTGGAGACCTCTCCCACTGTGTCACATTCTTCTTGTCTTCTGTATGTTTCAACTCTGCAGCCAGTCTCATTTGGCCCGATCTCCCCCGTGTACTGATCTGTGTCATGCTTCTTATTTTCCTAACATGCTTAACAAGAGTAACACATACATGAAATATGTTTGAAATGTAAGTAGCATGTTTAATGTGCTCATTTGCATGTCCGCCCCCAGATTCTGCGTGTTCAGTTTCACAGAGCGGGAATCACGTTGGGGAGTTCTGAGACACAAGCAGGATAACATTATTTGGATACAGTATATGCATGTTGATGTATTGTTAACCCTACAGCTCTGTAAGGGTTACAGGTCTTCTGTGAGTTTTCTGCATTGATTTGCAAAGTTTTCAGACTCAAGTACAGTATGTAGTTTCAATAGCGTCACTGATGCATGTCAGTCTAATCTGTGTCATGTGACTCCTCCTGGACTCCTCTGTTTAACACTCCCCCAATCACAAGATGCCTCACTTGGGGCAAAAAGTGGAACAAAGTGCGTGGTACATCTACTATATATTTCTGAAAGCGTCCTATGTGGCTATGTCTGTATGTGTCTCCCTGTGTCCCTCCCTGTGCCCCTCCCCGTGTCCCTAGCGGCAATCCCATTGGACCTTGGGCCAGGCCAATGAGATTGCTCCCTTGGGCCGCCCGCCCCCGCACACCTCTCATTGGCCTGAGGCGGAGTGACGGGCCAAAGGGGACACACACACACACACACACCCCTCTGACGCACGCACGCACGCACACACTGACTGACGCGCACACAAACACTGACTGCCGCACACACAAACTGACTGAGGCGCACACGCACGCACACACTGACTGAGGCACACACACACGCACACACTGACTGTGTGTGTGTGTGTGCGTCAGTCAGTCAGTCTGTGTGTGTGTGTGTGTTTGTGTTTCTGCGTCAGACTCACTGGCGCGCGCGCACACACACAGTGACTGACGCACACACAATGACTGACGCACACACACTGCATGAAGCTGTAAAGGGGGACAAACAAAGCTGTAAAGGAGGGAGGGGGGGACTGGATTGATGTGAATGGGGGACAAACAGAGAGAGGGGGGAGGAGAGAGGAGAGAGAGAGGAGCGGGAACATTACATCCCGGGCAACGCCGGGTCTCTCAGCTAGTTAATAATAATAATAACTTTCATGTCGCCCTTTTTTTCATATAGCGCGTCACCATTACAGTGCAGCGCGCGGTACGTTGCACATGGAATGTTACGGACACTGTCCCTGCCCAGATGACTTTGGTGCCTGAGGCACAGGGAGATAAAGTGACTTGCCCAAGGTCATTGTCTGCAGCGCCAGCGTCTTTACTCGACTTCTCCCATAGACATTAATGTCTTTTTATCAATGAAAAGTGGGGCAATTCTGGGACAAAACACCCTGGCCAGATGTACTGAAGAAAAACCGCTGTGGCTTTCAGTGGGATTTTGTTTCTGTAATACACGTGCTGCCGATTTTTGCACCATAGCATTGCACCACTTTTACCTTAGGGTTACCATGTGTAAGTTTTTATAATGCGGGCCGCCGAAATCCAGCATGAAAGTGTGACGTCATAATCGGGGACGAATGATTTGCAAACGCTGTTCTTCGGTTTTTATCCTCTCTGCGCTTGGTCGGACGGGGCAAGACGTGCGCTGAGTAACGTCTATAGGGGTGGGAGAAAAGGTAACGCCTGTAGGGGTGGGGGTCATGGTGTTTTGGGATCACCAGGCTGTGTCCTAACTATTATTTTAATAATTTAGTGAAAGTAGTGTACATGCTAACCAGAAAGCTAAATCGCATTTAAGTCACATGTGGATGTTTCAGCATAGAGCCCAATAGGCAATGTCCATGTACCAAACGTAGTTGCGACTTATGTTGCTTTGTTGTATAGAGGCAACCGTTGCAACTTACTATTTATGTTTAAACCTGATCACACCCATGACTTAGGCCACGCTTATAGTGCTGGCGACGTGGCCGATGACGTGGCCGATGACGTCACCCGTCGCTGTCCCAACCCGCGAAAGTTATAATTTAACTTTCGGCGACGTCGCTAGCGACGGGGTCATTGATTGGTTCAGAGACAGTCACATGTGGCGACAATCTCTGAAAAATCAAATTTCCTCGGCTTCCAAATTTTTGGTCGCTCCGTCGCCCGTCGCGCTTACTATAAGCGCACGCGACGGAGTCCATTGTTTTGTTTTGGAGCGATGTCGCGTCGCCGGCACTATAAGCGCAGCCTTCACCACAGTATTGTTGCTATTTTAATCAATCAACAGCTGCAGATGGTTGTTAGTAATTATAAACACCAACCTGCTGTGCTCCAGCATATTTCAATAAACTCATTGGTTATTAATTTTGTCAAAAATCAAAACCTGTTATGAACCAAGTTTGTGTTTCAAAGAAGTACATTTCCATATAAATGGTATGGTATATTTTAAGGTGATCTCTGAAAAAATATTATTCTGCAGTGTTTTCTTAATAAGAGTATACATATATACTCAATGGCAGTATATATGTATAATCCATGACGTTTCATTGTTATCAGAGATACAATTATATCAACAATAATGCGAATTGCTAGGTAGATAGCATGTATTACATCTTTAACCATATATATACATCAGCATATAGCCACAATCCCTGTGTTACATTGCAAATCACCCACAATGATCACACTTGCTCAGTGGTGTGAGTAATGAACGCTACCACTGCATATGGTACGCTATGTATTAAAATGACTGAAAATCGCCATACGACCTGAGCTGTGTGTGCTCAGCTCGCCGATCCGTCGCTCCCTCCACCGGTGTCACCAGAGTGACGTCATAAAACCGACGTACGTTTCGCGTACCCATCACAGCGCTGACCCTGTGAAACCAACTCAACTGTGGTAAGTAGCACAGATCAAGAAGCGTTCTAAGTGTGCGACACTATACTCAACAAGAGAACTTGGAGTAATGAGGCTCCAGCCTCGGTATCCAATGTCACCACTGACAGATTGAATATGTCAGCCAGAACAGAACCTCCCCGTACCTTTTTGTAAATAATGTATCATTGTTCCATTATGCACCCGATGTACTCCAATACTACTTTAATTCTGTAATAGTGACCGGTAGGTAGCATCTCTTTGTGTATATACCGTGATTACCCATGAACCCGCAACGTTGTGTATTCAGTGCTATGTACAGTACAAACCAGACTGTCTTTAGTGTCTTGTTGCTGCGGTGGACACATGACCTCACAACGCTTTGAGTTGGAGAGGAGGCATGCTTTGTTGATGCCATTTTTAAACGACCCGCTTTTTTGTGGGATCATGTGCTGAGGGCCCTGTTTTCTGTTTTAAAAGTTTCTGATGATGCTAAAAAAAAAAAAAATTGTTGTCGTGATTAATGATAAAAATGGCATGGTATTAGGAAAATATATAAAAGCAATAAAACTATACCCGGGTTAGTGGCAGTAAAAAGGCAGAGTTTGCCATGTGAACTGCTGCTTGTTGCCTTGAAGTTGCGCTGGAGTTTCTGTACTGACTGGTAGTGAAGGTGTTAAATGTAACGCTTTATTACGCAGGGTTAAATCTGTGAGATAAACGCTGCAGTTACTGACAGAGGAGCAGTGTTATTTTCCCTGAACGGACTTCCTGTTCTCTAAGTTAATCGTGTGCAGAAACTACTCCGATATATCAGAAATATTGTTAAAGGGAGGAATTGCGGTAATTGTAGCTAGCGTGTTTATGTGCAAAACAGCAGTCATGTTAACTGATACTTCACAAGGCTATATGCTTCATTATCCGCCTCCTCCTCTGCCTATCCAGATATATCTGTGATATTTTATCCTCCTCCTCTGCCCATGTAGATATATTATTAATTGGTATGTGTCTGAGCTGGATTCTACTATCAATTGCTACAGATTTTAAAATGTATTAATTGGTATGTCTCCTTCAATCAATTTGGAAGATCTTAAAATGTAATTAACAATTTGGTATGTGTCTGAGTTGATTAGGCAGACCCCTCCCTTAATTGTTAATCAATGTGACTGTGTTTTAGAATACTTAAGGCAGGATACCTTGGCTGTGAGCCATATGGCTGTGTAACATCAAAGTGTAACATTTAAGTGTGTGGCAGAGTTAATCTTGGAGGTGAACATTTGAGGAAGATCTGGACTGAACAACAACTTTACAGCTGTGAGAACTTTACTTTCTAAAAGCTGTGATTCTTTGTACTCTTCCTATCCTCCAGTACCTGGGATGTTTCTCCTCCTGTATCTCACTATGCCCTCCCTATTGCTTTTTCTGTTTACTGTTTCGTCACTCCTTGGTGAATGTCCCTGTTCTCTCCAACTTCCCCACTACCCACTGCACCATTATTTATACACCTCTCTCCCAACAACCCTCAATAAAAAAACACCCACACAAATCCTCTATTCACACCCTCTATCTCCTCCTTCCTGCTGCTGGGGATCTCCCCTAAGCCTGAAGCCAGACATACACACCTGATCTTACCCACGCCTCCCAGCCACCTCTTCCCCTGTAAATGGTGTTAACCTTTTCATTTAACACTGACTAACCTGAAAACTCACCCCACAAATCAAGCATCCCAATAGCCTGCACTCATGGCTACTGTCCCACGGTCACTTATACCACCCATTGTGGCCAAGCACACCCATCTACAGCACTTATTCCCTCAGCTGCTGTCTCTGTAAGTTTCCCCTCAAACCTCTTAGATTGTAAGCTCTTCGGGGCAGGGATTTCCTTTCCTATTGTCTGATTTTGCTGCACTTATTGTATTTTTAAAATTCCCTTTACTGTATTCTTTGTGAAGCGCTGAGTACACTTTTGGCGCTATATAAATAAAGACATACAATACAATACAATTTGTGATATTTTATCCTCCCCCTCTGCCTATCTAGATATATTGTGATATTTTATCCTCCTCCTCCGCCTATCTAGATATATTTGTGATATTTTATTCTCCTCCCCCTCCGCCTATCTAGATATATTTGTGATATTTTATCCTCCTCCCCCTCCGCCTATCTAGATATATTGTGATATGTTATCCTCCTCCTCTGCCTATCTAGATATATTTGTGATATGTTATCCTCCTCCCCCTCCGCCTATCTAGATATATTGTGATATGTTATCCTCCTCCTCTGCCTCTCTAGATATATTTGTGATATGTTATCCTCCTCCTCTGCCTATCTAGATATATTGTGATATTTTATCCTCCTCCTCGGCCTATCTAGATATATTTGTGATATGTTATCCTCCTCCCCCTCTGCCAGACCCAACGAAGAAGTGTGACAGCTCGTAACATATCAACTACTTGTTGGTCGAATAAAAGGTTTCATGCCCCCACTCCCTCTCCCTCTATGATGGCTACCCACCCTTCTTTGCCAAATTAACAAGGAACACCCAGCATAGTTTGATGTGTCTGAATTGCACATTGTATTTGGCTAATTTAATAAAGACCACAGCGACCGTTCCTGCTGTTTTCAGCCCAAAAGTTATACTGGCGTTAGTGGGGACTTTCAGCGGAAACGGTCCGCTCCGTTTTTGATTGAATTAGCCCCAAAGTGTATCTTTGATTGCTTCTCCAGCACTAACGTTGTGCCGCGTTTAGTTGCTGTGTCCCACGCATTTTAAAGCCCTGACATTGAACCCTTTCCACGCCCGTAATACCTGCTAATGGGTCGTGCCAGCCTGGGGCAGACACGCGGGTTTCTGTCTCAGCAGAGACACCCCTTAACAATATTTGACATGCCATATTTCTCTTAAATGGAAAACTGCCGGGGGATTTCTGTACGTGATCAGGAAGACAAAGCAAAAAAACATTCTTAAAATCTGATTAATGGGAAAAAAAAACAGTATGTTTTTGACTCTCTAACTATCCTATTTTGCTGCTAACTACCCCTCCAAAGTTGTGTGTTGTGTGATAGTTTTGCCCCTTCCTCACACTCGCATCTCTCTGTTTTGGAGACTTATTGAAATACACACGACTGGTAATATTTTACACCTGTTCAGAGAGGTTTTACTTCCCTTAACCCTGATACAACAATGTAATGAAGCCCTGTGAAAACACAGAGGCTTATTTGGGGGCTACGGCGGAGAAATGAGCCTGGTAAGGGGAAGTAGCAGAGGGGGCCTCCTCCGGGGAAGCTGCGGCCCGGGGGGAAGGTCGTTCTCTGCAGGGCTCTGCGCCTTTCTCTTCCGCAGCGATGGAGTTAAAGGAACAGATTAAAAAAGAAAACCCAAGGCGACCATAAAAAGAAATGTCCCTGTGCCCTTAGAAAAATGAAAACGATAAATTAACCTGCTGGAAAACCTGATGGCCAAACAGTGTGTTTGCTGTCCAGCTGTCCAAGAGCCGAGGCGTATAATTGATGTGTGAAGTTCTGCCACAGAGCTGCTCTGGGCTGGTCAGAGTTTAATCCCGGTAAATCTAAGTATACGATTTGTAAGTTTAGCATTGTGTCCGCTGCCGAGGGTGTTATTTATAGGGTACGAAGCAGGTCATAAAATGGCTTTAAAAGTAATGGGAAAAACATCTCTCTGCTTATTAACCACTTCACCGCCAGCGAGGCCTGCGGAGCAGCGCTCCCCTCTGTGGGTCGGAGCGTCGGCCTGTGCAACTGATGCTGCTCTGTTGTTAACGCTTAAGTAACTTTATATGGGACCTGGAGCTAATTGTAGAATAATGTACATTTTAAAGCATACAGAGCAATGGGTTCCTGGAAATGTTCAACACGCAGAGCAACATGAATCTGTGACATATATACACATATATATATATTCTGTAGGGCACAAAGCAATGTTTGGCTCTAACTATAAGAGCAATTGGTGTCTGTACCAGTTTCTACTGATTAAAATGATAACTAATAGTCGTCATTTGAAAGAAGCCCATTGTTTGCAGCCTGTGTTGCGTTAGAAACTTGCTTGTTATTTCATACATTTCTTCTCTGTGTGTCCGCCTGGGGAGATTTACAGCTGCTCAGATCCAGAGATTTTATTGCCTATAAGTTTAGCAAAATAGGCACATGCTGCAAATCCGTGTTCCTGTGCTGGGGTGGCAGCCCGGCACTACTCTACATAACGGCTTGGAATCAGTTTCATGTAATAATAGTTATTGGGGGTAGGGTGATATTCATTAAGCACTAACACGCGGAAACTCCCATTGACTTCCATAGGAGGTTCTGTGCAATTGTGCCCCAATCAGCACTATCGCAGTTTAATGGATATCCCCACTGTGCACTGTAGGGTGCAGTAAGAGGTACAAGGGAGTAAAGTAGGTGACAATTTTAGAAATAAAAGCTAGTGGCACTGCATTCTCTTCCCTACAATTTACTGTTTATGACCATTTTGTTGGGTCCCAGTACTGAGGTATAAACCTGCAGAGGTTCTCTCCCTGCTACCACCATCCAACGGTGCAAGAAGGTCTACAAACCTGCTGAGGTTCCCTCCCTGCTACCGCCATCCAACGGTGCAAGAGGGTCTACAAACCTGCAGAGGTTTCCTCCCTGCTACCACCATCCAACGGTGCAAGAAGGTCTACAAACCTGCAGAGGTTCCCTCCCTGCTACCACCATCCAACGGTGCAAGAAGGTCTACAAACCTGCAGAAGTTTCCTCCCTGCTACCACCATCCAACGGTGCAAGAGGGTCTACAAACCTGCAGAGGTTCTCTCTCTGCTACCGCCATCCAACGGTGCAAGAATGTCTACAAACCTGCAGAGGTTCTCTCCCTGCTACCGCCATCCAACGGTGCAAGAAGGTCTACAAACCTGCAGAGGTTCTCTCCCTGCTACCGCCATCCAACGGACTGTGCAAGGAAGGATACAAACCTGCAGAGGTCCTCTCCCTGCTACCAACCATCCAACGGTTCAGAGGTCTACAAACCTGCAGAGGTTCTCTCCCTGCTGCCGCCATTCAATCACAAGCATGCGTTCAACAAACCTGCAGAGGTTCTCTCCCTGCTGCTGCCATCCAACGTCCAATGCTTCTACAAACCTGCAGAGGTTCTCTCCCTCCTGCTACCCCACCATCCAACGGTGCCAAATGTCTACAAACCTGCAGAGTGTTCCCTCCTGCTACCGCCATCCAACGGTGCAATGCGTTCTACAAACCTGCAGAGGTTTTTGATCGCACTTTTGGCACCACAAGTTAATGCAAAATGGCTTTAATTGTTATATATAAACAAAGAAGTCCAGAAAACATCCAATGTGACAAAAATACACAGTGAAATACCTACAGTATATATCTCTTGAAAAAGGGTAATTTAGTTAACCCTTTGGCCAAAGTGTATAAGCTGCGAGACACTTTCCAAGTAAGCAGGTTTTCTTTTCATGCAGCTGGTTGTGACAGGTTCAATGCGAGGACCATTCTGCCTCTAATTATAGAGGTAAATAAGGATTTTAATCAGTTTTAGGTCCTGTGAACTGGTCATGCCTTGAAAGTGGCTCGCAGGCTTACAGTATACGCTTTGGCCAAAGGGTTAACTAAATTACCCTTTTTCAAGAGAATTATAGAGGTATTTCACTGTGTATTTTTGTCACATTGGATGTTGCTCTGGACATCTTTGTTTCTTGTTTTATACAATTAGCCACGCCCAGTAGCACTCCTTTTGACACTTTATATACATATATATTCATTGACTATATATATATATATATATATAATATATAATATTATATATATATATATATATATATATAGATAGATTATATATATATATATATATATATAATTGGGGGGTTTCTGAGAGCTTTCTGGTATCTGTGTGTTTGATAACTTGAAGTCAGTGGCTCCTCCCTCCCAGGGTTTAAGCTCGCCCCTCCCCACTGTCCAAGTAAGCAGGTTTTCTTTTCACGCAGCTGGTTGCAACAGGTTCAATGCCAGGACCATCCTTCCTCTAATTATAGAGGTAAATAAGAATTTTAATCAGTTAGTGTTAGGACCTGCGAACTGGTCATGCCTTGATGTGGCTCGCAGGCTTATACGCTTTGGCCAAAGGGTTTAACTAAATTACCCCTTTTCAAGAGATGTGTAGGTATTTCGTTGTGTATTTTTGTCACTTTGGATGTTGCTCTGGACTTCTTTGTTTCTTGTTTTTGAAAGTGCAATCCAATTTCGGAAGCGGAAGTAATCGGAATGAACGGAACAGGCAGTGGCTGTTGACTTTTAGCATTTAGCGAACTTGTTTTGAATTTTTGGATTGAAGCAAACCTTTTAACCCATGGTTACCGACCGGACCATGTACTGTACTTTCTTCTGTGCCAACACCTTGTTCTTAAATGTGTGCAGACTACGCTGTGTATTACAGTGTTCATGGTAACATGGTCTAAAAGCCAAATTATATATTTACAATTCTTATTTTCAAGCCAACTGCTCTACTTTCAGTAGAAATAATTATTTAAAAAAAGTTTCTCTTTGTTTTGTATAAACCAGGGGGGCTCAACTCCAGTCCTCAACCCCCCCAACAGGTCAGGTTTTCAGGATATCCCTGTTTCAGCACAGGTGGCTCAATCAGCGGTTCAGTCGTCGACCCCTGATTGAGCCTCCTGCTGAAGCTGGGATATCCTGAAAACATGACAGTTGGTGGGCGAGGGAGAGGGCGAGGGTGGGGGCTGGAGCTGAGCCCCCTGGTATAAAACACCCTAAGACAATGTTCTATTTTGTAGCCACTGGTTAATTATCATTGTCAAATTGTGACTTTGTTTACATTTGGTTGGGACATGGCACAACACATGAGCCCATTCCAATATATACAGGGAAATGTATAAACACACCTTTTGGTTATTAAATCCTTTAAGTGAACCATCAAGTAGATTACCTGTTAGTCCGAGCGTGGCATGTTTATATTAGGAGTATTTATTTTAAATACACATATAAATAAAGTCGCTGTTTTATTCCAGTAAATGGGCATACAGTTTCCAAAACAAATTGATTATTGCCCACACACTGTAAGGCTTAGTATTGGGAAAGAAACAGTCAAATAATATGTTCATGTTTGGAAGAGGAAGAAACAGACAGACAGCGTGTGAAGGGGAGTCAGTAATGTCTCATCTAAAGTGATAGAAAGGATAAACTGTATGATTTATTGGGCAAACAAATCACTCTTGTGTGAAAACCTCTCAAAGGGCAGTCTGTCCAGAAAATGAACTTGATTTTGACAATGACTTATTTATTTTATTTGAAGCATCGCTGATTTATTTGTCAGCGATTAAAACTATTTACAAGAATTGGCCAAAATGTACTTATTTTTTCCCCCCGCTGCCAAAAAAAAAACAAGTTGTTTTTTTTTCTTAAAGAAGTAATTGAAACGGACTAAAGATGCAATTTGTGATAAGAAAAGTCCCCGTTTTAGAGCCGTTTTGCCGCTCTCCGAGCTTTCTTCCTGTTCTTTGGGCCGTTGCATTCCTGAGTAGTCTCTTTTATTTGCAGCTTGTTTCGAAGCGTAAAAAAAATGTCTGCTGGTTTTTCACATAAAAAGTAATGTTTTTGCCGTCCCTTGAGCCCATCTTTATTAAATGATTTACTGTATAAGGATAATTTTCCAAAGATAAAACAGGACTCAGATATTTCTAGGAATGCTTTGATGTTGCTCTTTCACAAAACCTTGAAAGGTCGTTTCAATGATTCCAAGAGGTAACTAAAAAAAAGTACCAAACGAGATGTTCGATATTTTAAGAAAGTTCAGATTTGCGGTGTTATTCCATATTTTGGAGGATATGCTGTTTTGTTGTGTTCTTTAGTCAGGAGCCTGCAAACAAACACCCATCTATTCTAATGCACGACATGCAAACCTCCTCCATCTCCTGGCTAAGACACAGGGAGAATGTATCTGGTTCTAACACCGGATAATTTATTATTATTTCAGTAATAAATATTGTCACTCCTACCACTTATTGCATCGTTCTATTTCTTTTTCGGAAATGTCGGTGTTCGAGTGGGTTTAAAAAGGCGTTTTTTGAAAACATTCACAAAAGCAGCAATCTCTGAGCCCTGGAAGTAGTTTTATTTTACAGTTATTCTGGAGAGCTTTGCAATGAAGTGTGCATGCAATCATGGGGTGTGTGTGTGTGTGTGTGTGTGTGTGTGTGTGTGTGTGTGTGTGTGTGTGTGTATATATATCTATCTCTATCACATCACCGAAACCAATTTAAATGACCCAATACTGTTTAAAAAAAAATGTTCAAAAAAGTGTTATATTGTAGTCTAAACAAAAACAAAGTTTTGTGTTTGGATTACAATATGTTGAACATTTGCTTTACAGTACTGGGTCTCTTTGTCTCTTTCATCGGACTTCAGTTTGGGTGAAGTATTTATTATGTCATTCATTTATGATACGGGTTCTTGCTTTTACTTTGTTTTTCCTTTTATGAAGTTCCTATTACTTATTGTGTGTGTGTGTGTGTGTGTGTGTGTGTGTGCGTGCGTGCGTGCGTGCGTGTGTGTGTGTGTGTGTGTGTGCGTGCGTGTGCGTGCGTGCGTGTGTATATTTGGCCATTTCTAGTCACTTTTTTTGGTTTCCTGAAACATTTTTATTTTTGGATTAACAAGATATAAAAAGAGATCCCGTACAGGGATTTATTAAATTGTTAGGAATGGGTGTGGGGAACAAATTTAGTGGATACATTTTTTTTTCTAACACATTTCTTTATTTAAAGCGAAATTATTAATTGTATTTCATATGTACATTTAAAAAAAAAATGTCTTTCGGTTCTGTTGTGTCCCTACATAGCTTTCTCCCCCCCCTTCCTTAATTCTCGCCTTCTTTATCTCTGTTTTAACACCCTTCCAGTGCCTGGAATTCTTTATTCTTCCCTTTTTTTTTTTTCCAATCCCTGTTTTAGCCATAGAAACCTTTGTATACCAGTATTGCTGACCTGAAGAAGAGAGGAAAACTCTCGAAAGCTTGTCCTATGACATAAATTGTTTGTCCAAATAAAAAAGGTATCACCTAATACTGAAGAACTCATTTATTCTGCACTACGGCAACTGGACTACGGGCTATTTCCATTATAATATATATCTTATATATATATACCTCTCTATCTCATATCCTCGCTCTCTCTCTCTCCTCTCTCTCTCTCTCTATCTCTCCTATATATCTATACTATATATATATATATATATATACTATTAGATGCAGTAGCGCAAACTTCTGGAAAAGGAGGAATCTCCACCAATGACTATGATTTTACAAACATTGAGAGAAGTTCATATTTCGCAGCGTCTCACAAGTTTGTTAAATGGATCTTATTATAAATTCTGTGAGATTTGGCTCCCCTGTGAATCTTCACACGGTCATAGTTTGATAACGTTAATATGTACATTTATTTGATCTGAATTGTATATTTATGATCAAATAGTTAATGTATATGAATTTTAGCATGTCCTCCTCATCCCTATTATTATCTTGTCCTTCCCTATTCACCGTTGTAATTTATGAAAATGTTCAAAATAAGCAGACACACATATGGTTTTTTATGTGTGCGTATATGTGCAGGGCTAGCAAGCTGTGCTTTTTTTTTTTACAGAAAGGAATATTATTATTTTTAGTGAATAAAGAGGCCTGGAAGTGGTGCTTTTTGCTGCTGTAAAATGAAACGTCTGCATTCGCACCCACCTTTCTCAGAGTGTCATTCTGATTGACAAACAAGCCATTTAACTCAACCGCCACATGCAGTGTCCAGGAGTAGTAATAGCTGCAGTTCGGGATTAATTCCCCCGATGGCTGAGATTGTCAGAGGTTTTATAAATAAACCGTCCGGGAACTTGAGATCAAACTGGAATTTCGGATATTTCCTGTTGGAAACCTGGCCTGTTTCCCCTGGTTGGAAGACACCATGGTGGGACATTTTCCTACGATAATTGGGTTAAGTCATTTATTTCTGCGCGGCACAGCGAGAGCAGGCGTTTCATCCCGAAACTCCAATCAACAAGCAAGGCCTTGTCCGACAGCGGAAAAAATGAATCTGTGTAAAAAAACGGACTAATTAATATAGTGAGAAAAAAAACAAACCCCAAAGAAAATCCATCGTTACTTCCAGTTGCTTCTGTTTCCCTTTATATTCTGTTATCTTTATTTGCCATTTGTTGTTAATTTCTAAGTAGGGAAGTACAAAAGTATCAAATGACTTTTTGGGCGCAAGATTGATGCAGAGTAATCTCAGTTTACGTGTCGCTGCTATGCACTTTTGTACACAACCTGAACATTTTCAATGATGATGATTCTTAAAAATAATGCAATATTTGTTTAACTTTTTTTTTTTTACGTTCCCATCATGTACTAAAAAAATATAATGCTTCAGGGTGTGAAGCGCCTGCAACGTTCAACTTGCTGTAAACCCTCAAAAGTCTGCAAACCATAATAAGTTGCTATAAGTTGCAAACATAGATTGTAAGCTCCACGGGGCAGGGACCTGTGCCTGCAAAATGTCTCTGTAAAGCGCTGCGTAAAACTAGCAGCGCTATACAAGAACATATTATTATTATTATGTATCAACCTAAAAGTAGATTTGATGCAGTAGGGACGTTTTTATTATATAGGTAACAATTAGAAATACACAATCTTAGCAAGCTCAAAACCCGGACCCTCCGTATTATACAGTATATGTATATATTTATTTGTACTAACTGCAGAGATGCTGGGAGACTGACCTCAAATATACAGCAGTAAACAAGGAAGTCTCAGTGCATATCCAATGTGGCAAATTATATAGGTAACCAAATGTATTATTTTCCCAGTATGGCTATTGTAAATAATACTACACTTATAATTGATATTTCCTAGCACTAGTTATACAGTAAATAAGAACGGCACATATTTGTGTTTTACTGTAAATTGTATTAATCAAGTATTTAACATGAGGAAGGCGTCAAAAATGATTTACAAACAACAAATGGTGTGCCATGTAAATATTAAGTCTTCACACATACAACACGCATTATTCTGTTTATTTTGAACATGTTCATAAATTATAAAGGTGAATGGGGAAGGATACAAAATATAATAATTGTGATGAGCAAAGGGAGGATGAGGGGGACATGGTACAAATCTTCTACATTTCTATTTGATCATAATCTTACAATTCAGATAAAATACATGCATAAAAAAGAGCATTTTCTGAAGGTTTCTATTACTTTTTTGCACTGTAATTTTGATGCACAAAAAATATAAAATAAAATCTTAGTACAAAGGACATGAAGTGTTTACAATACTCGTCTCCATTTATGAATAAATTATGTACAAATACTAAAACTATACAAATATTGATGAAAGCCTCTAAATTAAATTGACATCACAATATACTGATAACATTAAACACAAAAATATAGAGGACCATATATATAGATAATATATATATATATATATATATATAATATATATATAATATATATTGTAAATTTTATTGTAGTTCCATATATATTAACATATTATATAATAGTATATCTATATATATATATTATATATATATATATATCTATATATATATATATTATATTCCTTTATAATAATATACTTAATATATCTAATATATATACCACGGAACTACAATTAATAAATATTTCCTAGTGTACAGTATATGATCTGCTGGTATGTTAAATACATATACACTCGTACTAATAATAGTTCAAATATGTACAAGTCCCCAAGCATCTCCGTAATAAATGGTAAATTCAAGAAATGAGCCTGCAATTATTCCCTGTAATCCAAAAAGCGTTTCCAGACTTCACCATAACCACTGAAATCCCTTTACACACGCAGAAATACCCTCGCCAGTGGCACAGATCATGAAAGTCGTGTTATTGTTTCCATTTCCAGTTTTGTTTTTACAATAGCGCTTTGTTTTCGCAAAGCTGGAGAAAAGATCCCGTCCCACATGAACGGAACCTCTTGGCTTTGCCGCCCCCCCGCAACGAGGGTACGAATCAGGGCGTCGGGTCAGGGTTATTAGTATCACAAGCAGCTTCTTTATGTTTAAATGTATGTATATCTTTATTGATAGAGCGCCCACAGCTGTACTTGGCGCTTTACAAGAGAGACAACACAGTACAGGGAATTATTGTACAATAAGTGCAACAAACAAGACCAGACAACAGGAAAGGAATGTGTAATTATTAGGCTATAATATAGTGTAATATTATATTGAAGTATTATATGTTCATATCAGGATGTGTAATATGTTGAAATGAAATTGTACGGTAGTCTGATCCATCTGGCAGATAACAGGTTAACCCCGGCAGAGCCAGGGAGGTGTGCAGAATGGTGACGCACAGGAAGGGTTAAATATGAATGAGCCATATCCATAACCTCTTGTTAAATATCTCAAACACGGGGCACGGTAAAAGAAAGCGCTTCAGCTCATATTATAATCACTTGTGTCATTAAAGAGAACGGAGCTCAGAAACGTGTCCGGGCCCTTTAAAGTGAGCCAAATGTGCTTCACAAATACACGCAGTGCGAACACAGCACAAATAGGGTCACTGACCCTCACCCCCATTGTCACACGCCCGGGGAACTGAGCCCTTTTAAAGTCTCTTGATTTTCAGAAAGCAAAATGCCTCTTGGGTTTTTTTTTTTGCTGCTAAACTGAAAACATCTTTTTGACAAAGCTTTGGAGAGCTGAAACCGCTTCATCTCTAGAGCTGAACTAGATGCAAAGTGAGTTTGATAAATAGATTTAACCTGGAAGTTGGGGGCACGGGCAGAATGTGCCCGTAAAGGAGCGACATATTCAGTGGGTGTGATGGAAACTCTGTTGGGTTTGTAATTTGGTTAGTCTGATGCTGTTTGATGCTGTTTGATGCTGTTTGATGCTGTTTGATGCTGTTTGATGCTGCACGCACACATTTGTCATAGTTTCAGTTTTGCTTTGTGACTGTAAAGTTTGTGTAACGAATTCATTTATTTTTGCATTGAATGTGTGTTTGTTATATGAAAAGGATTGCGTGGTGTAAAGATGTCACGCAGTATTTATTTGTTTGTGGCTGTTTTATTGCAAATGAAGCAGCTCTATTCCTCACAATAGAACCATATTTGTACCACCACGCAGTGGCCAATCAGCCTACAGAGAGTATACGGATTAAACAGCACGCTAAGAATATAATGAAAATAAAATATGACTGTGATGCACGCATCTGAAATGTAGCCACGCATCTGAAATGCAGCCACGCATCTGAAATGTAGCCACGCATCTGAAATGCAGCCACGCATCTGAAATGCAGCCACGCATCTGAAATGCAGCCACGCATCTGAAATGTAGCCACGCATCTGAAATGTAGCCGTGTCCAAGTCTTTCTATTGCTCCTCCGTGGAATTCCCTTCCTACACCCTCCTAAGAGACCATACTGTATATAACACAAAGGCAGGTACCCAGCACTCAAAGAAATACTGAAAAAAACGTAATGTCAAGAAGAGATTTTACTAGAATACAGCCCCAAAATAGCAGGGCATATAGCGTATACTGTACTGCTACTCGGAGAACTAGAAATAGCAAAAGTCAATTTACAAATATCGAATTATATTAATAAACTGACTTTTACTAGTACTGTATACACTATATGCCCTGCTATTTTGTGGCTATATTCTAGTCAAATCTCGTCTTGACATTAAGGATTTTTTCATTATTTCTTTGAGTGCTGGGAGCCTGCCTTTGTGTTATAGACAACCTACAGTATCTTAGCTTTATTTAGAAGCTGGGACTGCAATCGTTATCTGACCCATACAATCTATCACACAGGGCGAATGTGTCACTTACAGACGTTAACAATGCAAATAGAAACGGGGGTCATACAATCACAGTGTGCACTAGATTAGGGGTTCTCAACTCTAGTCCTCAACACCCCCCAACAGGTCAGGTTTTAAGAATGAACCACCTGTGCTGAAGCTGGGACAATCAGTGGCTTTGATTGAGCCACCTGTGCTGAAGCTGTTGGGGGGTCTTGAGGACTGGAGTTGAGCCCCCCTGATCTAGATCACACAAACAGCGACAGTACAATGACAGTGTGCTCTACATCACACACAACCACACTGATTGTACTGTCGCACGTTCATTGAATACAATCAGTGTGGTTGTGTGTGATGTAGAACACATGTCATTGTACTGTCGCACGTTCATTGAATACAATCAGTGTGGTGTGTGTGATGTAGAGCACCTGTCATTGTACTGTCGCACGTCATTGAATACAATCATGTGGTTGTGTGATGTAGAGCACACTGTCATTGTATTCAATGAACGTGCGACAGTACAATGACAGTGTGCTCTACATCACATACAACCACACTGATTGTATTCAATGAACGTAAAAAAAAAACTAACCAAATCATTCTGGCACAAAGGAGGAAGGGTCCTGAGCACCACTATTTATTTACAGACCCACAGAACCACTATTTATTTACAGACCCACAAACACTAATTTATACGACCCACAGAACCTCTACTTTTTATTTACAGACCCCAACCACTATTTATTTACAGACCCAGACCACTATTTATTTACAGACCACAGAACCTCTATTTACAGACCCACAGAACCACTATTTATTACAGACCCATGAACCTTACTTTATTACAGACCCACAGAACCACTATTTATTTACAGACCCACAGAACCTCTACTTTATTTGCAGACCCACAGAACCACTATTTATTTACAGACCCATAGAACCTCTACTTTATTTACAGACCCACAGAACCACTATTTATTTAACAGACCCACAGAACCTCTACTTTATTTACAGACCCACAGAAACCTCTGCTTTATTTACAGACCCACAGAACCTCTGCTTTATTTACAGACCCACAGAACCACTATTTATTTACAGACCCACAGAACCTCTACTTTATTTACAGACCCACAGAACCTCTGCTATTACAGACCCCAGAACCTTGCTTTATTTACAGACCCACAGAACCCTGCTTTATTATACAGACCCACAGAACCTCTTGCTTTTATTTATTACAGACCCACAGAACCTCTGTTTATTTACGGACCCACAGAACCTCTGCTTATTACAGACCCACAAACCTCTGCTTTATTACAGACCCACCGAACCTACTCTTTTATTTACAGACCCACAGAACCTCTACTTTATTTACAGACCCACAGAACCCCTGCTTTATTTATTTACACACCCACAGAACCTCTACCTTATTTACAGTACCACAGAACCTCTGCTTTATTTACAGACCCACAGAACCCTGCTTTTTTTTACAGCCACAGAACCTCTGCTTTATTACAGACCCACAGAACCCTGCTTATTTACAGACCCACGAACCCCTGCTTTATTTATTTACAGACCCACAGAACCTCGGCTTTATTTACAGACCCACAGAACCTCTGCTTTATTTTACACAGACCCACAGAAACCTCTGCTTTATTACGTACTACAAACTCTGCTTTTTACAGACCCCACAGAACCTCTGCTTTATTTACAGAGACCACAGAACCCCTGCTTTATTTATTTACAGACCCACAGAACCTCTGCTTTATTTACAGACCCACAGAACCCCTGCTTTATTTATTTACAGACCCACAGAACCTCTGCTTTATTTACAGACCCACAGAACCTCTGCTTTATTTACAGACCCACAGAACCTCTGCTTTGTTATTTACACACCCAGCGTATCGCTGCTAGTTCTTCTGCACACTCACTGTTCCCCTTTCAGTTAAAGACAGGGGATATTAACAATAGTTAGTCTCTCTCCCTTTGTACTCTGAGCGAAATGAATAACTCTCCTCCCATGTTAAGCAATGTCAGGCTCAGTGCTTCAGTACTTGTACTGTTTCAGGCGCTCTGCCCCCGCTACAAGCGATCCAGGCTGACTGCGTTCGCTTCAGACCCCCTGTGTATGCATATACACAGTAACTTGTTTCACTCGTGGTATGCACGGCTAGTGAAGGATGGTAATAACGTCTGTGTGTGCGACAGTGGCATACAGCGCTGCTAAGCGAGATTGCTTATGAGGGGAGGCTGGAGACCTGTATATTCTAGTATTGCAAACGGCTTTCTAGGGAAAAACTGGCGCATTCAATTCTGATTGCGCTTGTGAACGTCTTTGTACTAACCTTGTATTCTCCAACTGTGGCAAACGACGATTTTCCCCTGGTTGTTTTGGGGCGCATGGCGTACAGATGTGAATGACATGTATTCACAAATGACATTTATGTGTGCCAAAAAGGGGAAGTGGATGGCTCAAGTCGTCCTCGACATGTGAAACCGCGAGTAAACCTTAAAAACAGTGTGAATAGAATGAAGTTGCCTTGTATGAAAACAAAAGAGTTGTTGATGCCCCAGGGATGTATACAGTTATTATATGGTAACTAAAATGTTTATT